>JAWWQZ010000030.1:1122500-1132500 GCA_033815515.1 Cryptocheilus praepositus | reverse complement strand
ACACACACACACACACACACACACACACACACACACACACACACACACACACACACACACACACACACACACACACACACACACACACACACACACACACACACACACACACACACACACACACACACACACACACACACACACACACACACACACACACACACACACACACACACACACACACACACACACACACACACACACACACACACACACACACACACACACACACACACACACACACACACACACACACACACACACACACACACACACACACACACACACACACACACACACACACACACACACACACACACACACACACACACACACACACACACACACACACACACACACACACACACACACACACACACACACACACACACACACACACACACACACACACACACACACACACACACACACACACACACACACACACACACACACACACACACACACACACACACACACACACACACACACACACACACACACACACACACACACACACACACACACACACACACACACACACACACACACACACACACACACACACACACACACACACACACACACACACACACACACACACACACACACACACACACACACACACACACACACACACACACACACACACACACACACACACACACACACACACACACACACACACACACACACACACACACACACACACACACACACACACACACACACACACACACACACACACACACACACACACACACACACACACACACACACACACACACACACACACACACACACACACACACACACACACACACACACACACACACACACACACACACACACACACACACACACACACACACACACACACACACACACACACACACACACACACACACACACACACACACACACACACACACACACACACACACACACACACACACACACACACACACACACACACACACACACACACACACACACACACACACACACACACACACACACACACACACACACACACACACACACACACACACACACACACACACACACACACACACACACACACACACACACACACACACACACACACACACACACACACACACACACACACACACACACACACACACACACACACACACACACACACACACACACACACACACACACACACACACACACACACACACACACACACACACACACACACACACACACACACACACACACACACACACACACACACACACACACACACACACACACACACACACACACACACACACACACACACACACACACACACACACACACACACACACACACACACACACACACACACACACACACACACACACACACACACACACACACACACACACACACACACACACACACACACACACACACACACACACACACACACACACACACACACACACACACACACACACACACACACACACACACACACACACACACACACACACACACACACACACACACACACACACACACACACACACACACACACACACACACACACACACACACACACACACACACACACACACACACACACACACACACACACACACACACACACACACACACACACACACACACACACACACACACACACACACACACACACACACACACACACACACACACACACACACACACACACACACACACACACACACACACACACACACACACACACACACACACACACACACACACACACACACACACACACACACACACACACACACACACACACACACACACACACACACACACACACACACACACACACACACACACACACACACACACACACACACACACACACACACACACACACACACACACACACACACACACACACACACACACACACACACACACACACACACACACACACACACACACACACACACACACACACACACACACACACACACACACACACACACACACACACACACACACACACACACACACACACACACACACACACACACACACACACACACACACACACACACACACACACACACACACACACACACACACACACACACACACACACACACACACACACACACACACACACACACACACACACACACACACACACACACACACACACACACACACACACACACACACACACACACACACACACACACACACACACACACACACACACACACACACACACACACACACACACACACACACACACACACACACACACACACACACACACACACACACACACACACACACACACACACACACACACACACACACACACACACACACACACACACACACACACACACACACACACACACACACACACACACACACACACACACACACACACACACACACACACACACACACACACACACACACACACACACACACACACACACACACACACACACACACACACACACACACACACACACACACACACACACACACACACACACACACACACACACACACACACACACACACACACACACACACACACACACACACACACACACACACACACACACACACACACACACACACACACACACACACACACACACACACACACACACACACACACACACACACACACACACACACACACACACACACACACACACACACACACACACACACACACACACACACACACACACACACACACACACACACACACACACACACACACACACACACACACACACACACACACACACACACACACACACACACACACACACACACACACACACACACACACACACACACACACACACACACACACACACACACACACACACACACACACACACACACACACACACACACACACACACACACACACACACACACACACACACACACACACACACACACACACACACACACACACACACACACACACACACACACACACACACACACACACACACACACACACACACACACACACACACACACACACACACACACACACACACACACACACACACACACACACACACACACACACACACACACACACACACACACACACACACACACACACACACACACACACACACACACACACACACACACACACACACACACACACACACACACACACACACACACACACACACACACACACACACACACACACACACACACACACACACACACACACACACACACACACACACACACACACACACACACACACACACACACACACACACACACACACACACACACACACACACACACACACACACACACACACACACACACACACACACACACACACACACACACACACACACACACACACACACACACACACACACACACACACACACACACACACACACACACACACACACACACACACACACACACACACACACACACACACACACACACACACACACACACACACACACACACACACACACACACACACACACACACACACACACACACACACACACACACACACACACACACACACACACACACACACACACACACACACACACACACACACACACACACACACACACACACACACACACACACACACACACACACACACACACACACACACACACACACACACACACACACACACACACACACACACACACACACACACACACACACACACACACACACACACACACACACACACACACACACACACACACACACACACACACACACACACACACACACACACACACACACACACACACACACACACACACACACACACACACACACACACACACACACACACACACACACACACACACACACACACACACACACACACACACACACACACACACACACACACACACACACACACACACACACACACACACACACACACACACACACACACACACACACACACACACACACACACACACACACACACACACACACACACACACACACACACACACACACACACACACACACACACACACACACACACACACACACACACACACACACACACACACACACACACACACACACACACACACACACACACACACACACACACACACACACACACACACACACACACACACACACACACACACACACACACACACACACACACACACACACACACACACACACACACACACACACACACACACACACACACACACACACACACACACACACACACACACACACACACACACACACACACACACACACACACACACACACACACACACACACACACACACACACACACACACACACACACACACACACACACACACACACACACACACACACACACACACACACACACACACACACACACACACACACACACACACACACACACACACACACACACACACACACACACACACACACACACACACACACACACACACACACACACACACACACACACACACACACACACACACACACACACACACACACACACACACACACACACACACACACACACACACACACACACACACACACACACACACACACACACACACACACACACACACACACACACACACACACACACACACACACACACACACACACACACACACACACACACACACACACACACACACACACACACACACACACACACACACACACACACACACACACACACACACACACACACACACACACACACACACACACACACACACACACACACACACACACACACACACACACACACACACACACACACACACACACACACACACACACACACACACACACACACACACACACACACACACACACACACACACACACACACACACACACACACACACACACACACACACACACACACACACACACACACACACACACACACACACACACACACACACACACACACACACACACACACACACACACACACACACACACACACACACACACACACACACACACACACACACACACACACACACACACACACACACACACACACACACACACACACACACACACACACACACACACACACACACACACACACACACACACACACACACACACACACACACACACACACACACACACACACACACACACACACACACACACACACACACACACACACACACACACACACACACACACACACACACCACACACACACACACACACACACACACACACACACACACACACACACACACACACACACACACACACACACACACACACACACACACACACACACACACACACACACACACACACACACACACACACACACACACACACACACACACACACACACACACACACACACACACACACACACACACACACACACACACACACACACACACACACACACACACACACACACACACACACACACACACACACACACACACACACACACACACACACACACACACACACACACACACACACACACACACACACACACACACACACACACACACACACACACACACACACACACACACACACACACACACACACACACACACACACACACACACACACACACACACACACACACACACACACACACACACACACACACACACACACACACACACACACACACACACACACACACACACACACACACACACACACACACACACACACACACACACACACACACACACACACACACACACACACACACACACACACACACACACACACACACACACACACACACACACACACACACACACACACACACACACACACACACACACACACACACACACACACACACACACACACACACACACACACACACACACACACACACACACACACACACACACACACACACACACACACACACACACACACACACACACACACACACACACACACACACACACACACACACACACACACACACACACACACACACACACACACACACACACACACACACACACAATAATAATAATAATAATAATAATCACACACACACACACACACACACACACACACACACACACACACACACACACACACACACACACACACACACACACACACACACACACACACACACACACACACACACACACACACACACACACACACACACACACACACACACACACACACACACACACACACACACACACACACACACACACACACACACACACACACACACACACACACACACACACACACACACACACACACACACACACACACACACACACACACACACACACACACACACACACACACACACACACACACACACACACACACACACACACACACACACACACACACACACACACACACACACACACACACACACACACACACACACACACACACACACACACACACACACACACACACACACACACACACACACACACACACACACACACACACACACACACACACACACACACACACACACACACACACACACACACACACACACACACACACACACACACACACACACACACACACACACACACACACACACACACACACACACACACACACACACACACACACACACACACACACACACACACACACACACACACACACACACACACACACACACACACACACACACACACACACACACACACACACACACACACACACACACACACACACACACACACACACACACACACACACACACACACACACACACACACACACACACACACACACACACACACACACACACACACACACACACACACACACACACACACACACACACACACACACACACACACACACACACACACACACACACACACACACACACACACACACACACACACACACACACACACACACACACACACACACACACACACACACACACACACACACACACACACACACACACACACACACACACACACACACACACACACACACACACACACACACACACACACACACACACACACACACACACACACACACACACACACACACACACACACACACACACACACACACACACACACACACACACACACACACACACACACACACACACACACACACACACACACACACACACACACACACACACACACACACACACACACACACACACACACACACACACACACACACACACACACACACACACACACACACACACACACACACACACACACACACACACACACACACACACACACACACACACACACACACACACACACACACACACACACACACACACACACACACACACACACACACACACACACACACACACACACACACACACACACACACACACACACACACACACACACACACACACACACACACACACACACACACACACACACACACACACACACACACACACACACACACACACACACACACACACACACACACACACACACACACACACACACACACACACACACACACACACACACACACACACACACACACACACACACACACACACACACACACACACACACACACACACACACACACACACACACACACACACACACACACACACACACACACACACACACACACACACACACACACACACACACACACACACACACACACACACACACACACACACACACACACACACACACACACACACACACACACACACACACACACACACACACACACACACACACACACACACACACACACACACACACACACACACACACACACACACACACACACACACACACACACACACACACACACACACACACACACACACACACACACACACACACACACACACACACACACACACACACACACACACACACACACACACACACACACACACACACACACACACACACACACACACACACACACACACACACACACACACACACACACACACACACACACACACACACACACACACACACACACACACACACACACACACACACACACACACACACACACACACACACACACACACACACACACACACACACACACACACACACACACACACACACACACACACACACACACACACACACACACACACACACACACACACACACACACACACACACACACACACACACACACACACACACACACACACACACACACACACACACACACACACACACACACACACACACACACACACACACACACACACACACACACACACACACACACACACACACACACACACACACACACACACACACACACACACACACACACACACACACACACACACACACACACACACACACACACACACACACACACACACACACACACACACACACACACACACACACACACACACACACACACACACACATACACACACACACACACACACACACACACACACACACACACACACACACACACACACACACACACACACACACACACACACACACACACACACACACACACACACACACACACACACACACACACACACACACACACACACACACACACACACACACACACACACACACACACACACACACACACACACACACACACACACACACACACACACACACACACACACACACACACACACACACACACACACACACACACACACACACACACACACACACACACCACACACACACACACACACACACACACACACACACACACACACACACACACACACACACACACACACACACACACACACACACACACACACACACACACACACACACACACACACACACACACACACACACACACACACACACACACACACACACACACACACACACACACACACACACACACACACACACACACACACACACACACACACACACACACACACACACACACACACACACACACACACACACACACACACACACACACACACACACACACACACACACACACACACACACACACACACACACACACACACACACACACACACACACACACACACACACACACACACACACACACACACACACACACACACACACACACACACACACACACACACACACACACACACACACACACACACACACACACACACACACACACACACACACACACACACACACACACACACACACACACACACACACACACACACACACACACACACACACACACACACACACACACACACACACACACACACACACACACACACACACACACACACACACACACACACACACACACACACACACACACACACACACACACACACACACACACACACACACACACACACACACACACACACACACACACACACACACACACACACACACACACACACACACACACACACACACACACACACACACACACACACACACACACACACACACACACACACACACACACACACACACACACACACACACACACACACACACACACACACACACACACACACACACACACACACACACACACACACACACACACACACACACACACACACACACACACACACACACACACACACACACACACACACACACACACACACACACACACACACACACACACACACACACACACACACACACACACACACACACACACACACACACACACACACACACACACACACACACACACACACACACACACACACACACACACACACACACACACACACACACACACACACACACACACACACACACACACACACACACACACACACACACACACACACACACACACACACACACACACACACACACACACACACACACACACACACACACACACACACACACACACACACACACACACACACACACACACACACACACACACACACACACACACACACACACACACACACACACACACACACACACACACACACACACACACACACACACACACACACACA
>JAWWQZ010000030.1:1095000-1102500 GCA_033815515.1 Cryptocheilus praepositus | reverse complement strand
CACACACACACACACACACACACACACACACACACACACACACACACACACACACACACACACACACACACACACACACACACACACACACACACACACACACACACACACACACACACACACACACACACACACACACACACACACACACACACACACACACACACACACACACACACACACACACACACACACACACACACACACACACACACACACACACACACACACACACACACACACACACACACACACACACACACACACACACACACACACACACACACACACACACACACACACACACACACACACACACACACACACACACACACACACACACACACACACACACACACACACACACACACACACACACACACACACACACACACACACACACACACACACACACACACACACACACACACACACACACACACACACACACACACACACACACACACACACACACACACACACACACACACACACACACACACACACACACACACACACACACACACACACACACACACACACACACACACACACACACACACACACACACACACACACACACACACACACACACACACACACACACACACACACACACACACACACACACACACACACACACACACACACACACACACACACACACACACACACACACACACACACACACACACACACACACACACACACACACACACACACACACACACACACACACACACACACACACACACACACACACACACACACACACACACACACACACACACACACACACACACACACACACACACACACACACACACACACACACACACACACACACACACACACACACACACACACACACACACACACACACACACACACACACACACACACACACACACACACACACACACACACACACACACACACACACACACACACACACACACACACACACACACACACACACACACACACACACACACACACACACACACACACACACACACACACACACACACACACACACACACACACACACACACACACACACACACACACACACACACACACACACACACACACACACACACACACACACACACACACACACACACACACACACACACACACACACACACACACACACACACACACACACACACACACACACACACACACACACACACACACACACACACACACACACACACACACACACACACACACACACACACACACACACACACACACACACACACACACACACACACACACACACACACACACACACACACACACACACACACACACACACACACACACACACACACACACACACACACACACACACACACACACACACACACACACACACACACACACACACACACACACACACACACACACACACACACACACACACACACACACACACACACACACACACACACACACACACACACACACACACACACACACACACACACACACACACACACACACACACACACACACACACACACACACACACACACACACACACACACACACACACACACACACACACACACACACACACACACACACACACACACACACACACACACACACACACACACACACACACACACACACACACACACACACACACACACACACACACACACACACACACACACACACACACACACACACACACACACACACACACACACACACACACACACACACACACACACACACACACACACACACACACACACACACACACACACACACACACACACACACACACACACACACACACACACACACACACACACACACACACACACACACACACACACACACACACACACACACACACACACACACACACACACACACACACACACACACACACACACACACACACACACACACACACACACACACACACACACACACACACACACACACACACACACACACACACACACACACACACACACACACACACACACACACACACACACACACACACACACACACACACACACACACACACACACACACACACACACACACACACACACACACACACACACACACACACACACACACACACACACACACACACACACACACACACACACACACACACACACACACACACACACACACACACACACACACACACACACACACACACACACACACACACACACACACACACACACACACACACACACACACACACACACACACACACACACACACACACACACACACACACACACACACACACACACACACACACACACACACACACACACACACACACACACACACACACACACACACACACACACACACACACACACACACACACACACACACACACACACACACACACACACACACACACACACACACACACACACACACACACACACACACACACACACACACACACACACACACACACACACACACACACACACACACACACACACACACACACACACACACACACACACACACACACACACACACACACACACACACACACACACACACACACACACACACACACACACACACACACACACACACACACACACACACACACACACACACACACACACACACACACACACACACACACACACACACACACACACACACACACACACACACACACACACACACACACACACACACACACACACACACACACACACACACACACACACACACACACACACACACACACACACACACACACACACACACACACACACACACACACACACACACACACACACACACACACACACACACACACACACACACACACACACACACACACACACACACACACACACACACACACACACACACACACACACACACACACACACACACACACACACACACACACACACACACACACACACACACACACACACACACACACACACACACACACACACACACACACACACACACACACACACACACACACACACACACACACACACACACACACACACACACACACACACACACACACACACACACACACACACACACAC
Organism: Cryptocheilus praepositus; assembly: GCA_033815515.1. Lineage (NCBI taxonomy): Eukaryota > Metazoa > Arthropoda > Insecta > Hymenoptera > Pompilidae > Cryptocheilus > Cryptocheilus praepositus. The sequence continues at coordinate 1,099,411 of JAWWQZ010000030.1, read as the reverse complement.
ACACACACACACACACACACACACACACACACACACACACACACACACACACACACACACACACACACACACACACACACACACACACACACACACACACACACACACACACACACACACACACACACACACACACACACACACACACACACACACACACACACACACACACACACACACACACACACACACACACACACACACACACACACACACACACACACACACACACACACACACACACACACACACACACACACACACACACACACACACACACACACACACACACACACACACACACACACACACACACACACACACACACACACACACACACACACACACACACACACACACACACACACACACACACACACACACACACACACACACACACACACACACACACACACACACACACACACACACACACACACACACACACACACACACACACACACACACACACACACACACACACACACACACACACACACACACACACACACACACACACACACACACACACACACACACACACACACACACACACACACACACACACACACACACACACACACACACACACACACACACACACACACACACACACACACACACACACACACACACACACACACACACACACACACACACACACACACACACACACACACACACACACACACACACACACACACACACACACACACACACACACACACACACACACACACACACACACACACACACACACACACACACACACACACACACACACACACACACACACACACACACACACACACACACACACACACACACACACACACACACACACACACACACACACACACACACACACACACACACACACACACACACACACACACACACACACACACACACACACACACACACACACACACACACACACACACACACACACACACACACACACACACACACACACACACACACACACACACACACACACACACACACACACACACACACACACACACACACACACACACACACACACACACACACACACACACACACACACACACACACACACACACACACACACACACACACACACACACACACACACACACACACACACACACACACACACACACACACACACACACACACACACACACACACACACACACACACACACACACACACACACACACACACACACACACACACACACACACACACACACACACACACACACACACACACACACACACACACACACACACACACACACACACACACACACACACACACACACACACACACACACACACACACACACACACACACACACACACACACACACACACACACACACACACACACACACACACACACACACACACACACACACACACACACACACACACACACACACACACACACACACACACACACACACACACACACACACACACACACACACACACACACACACACACACACACACACACACACACACACACACACACACACACACACACACACACACACACACACACACACACACACACACACACACACACACACACACACACACACACACACACACACACACACACACACACACACACACACACACACACACACACACACACACACACACACACACACACACACACACACACACACACACACACACACACACACACACACACACACACACACACACACACACACACACACACACACACACACACACACACACACACACACACACACACACACACACACACACACACACACACACACACACACACACACACACACACACACACACACACACACACACACACACACACACACACACACACACACACACACACACACACACACACACACACACACACACACACACACACACACACACACACACACACACACACACACACACACACACACACACACACACACACACACACACACACACACACACACACACACACACACACACACACACACACACACACACACACACACACACACACACACACACACACACACACACACACACACACACACACACACACACACACACACACACACACACACACACACACACACACACACACACACACACACACACACACACACACACACACACACACACACACACACACACACACACACACACACACACACACACACACACACACACACACACACACACACACACACACACACACACACACACACACACACACACACACACACACACACACACACACACACACACACACACACACACACACACACACACACACACACACACACACACACACACACACACACACACACACACACACACACACACACACACACACACACACACACACACACACACACACACACACACACACACACACACACACACACACACACACACACACACACACACACACACACACACACACACACACACACACACACACACACACACACACACACACACACACACACACACACACACACACACACACACACACACACACACACACACACACACACACACACACACACACACACACACACACACACACACACACACACACACACACACACACACACACACACACACACACACACACACACACACACACACACACACACACACACACACACACACACACACACACACACACACACACACACACACACACACACACACACACACACACACACACACACACACACACACACACACACACACACACACACACACACACACACACACACACACACACACACACACACACACACACACACACACACACACACACACACACACACACACACACACACACACACACACACACACACACACACACACACACACACACACACACACACACACACACACACACACACACACACACACACACACACACACACACACACACACACACACACACACACACACACACACACACACACACACACACACACACACACACACACACACACACACACACACACACACACACACACACACACACACACACACACACACACACACACACACACACACACACACACACACACACACACACACACACACACACACACACACACACACACACACACACACACACACACACACACACACACACACACACACACACACACACACACACACACACACACACACACACACACACACACACACACACCACACACACACACACACACACACACACACACACACACACACACACACACACACACACACACACACACACACACACACACACACACACACACACACACACACACACACACACACACACACACACACACACACACACACACACACACACACACACACACACACACACACACACACACACACACACACACACACACACACACACACACACACACACACACACACACACACACACACACACACACACACACACACACACACACACACACACACACACACACACACACACACACACACACACACACACACACACACACACACACACACACACACACACACACACACACACACACACACACACACACACACACACACACACACACACACAACACACACACACACACACACACACACACACACACACACACACACACACACACACACACACACACACACACACACACACACACACACACACACACACACACACACACACACACACACACACACACACACACACACACACACACACACACACACACACACACACACACACACACACACACACACACACACACACACACACACACACACACACACACACACACACACACACACACACACACACACACACACACACACACACACACACACACACACACACACACACACACACACACACACACACACACACACACACACACACACACACACACACACACACACACACACACACACACACACACACACACACACACACACACACACACACACACACACACACACACACACACACACACACACACACACACACACACACACACACACACACACACACACACACACACACACACACACACACACACACACACACACACACACACACACACACACACACACACACACACACACACACACACACACACACACACACACACACACACACACACACACACACACACACACACACACACACACACACACACACACACACACACACACACACACACACACACACACACACACACACACACACACACACACACACACACACACACACACACACACACACACACACACACACACACACACACACACACACACACACACACACACACACACACACACACACACACACACACACACACACACACACACACACACACACACACACACACACACACACACACA
>JAWWQZ010000030.1:1087500-1090000 GCA_033815515.1 Cryptocheilus praepositus | reverse complement strand
CACACACACACACACACACACACACACACACACACACACACACACACACACACACACACACACACACACACACACACACACACACACACACACACACACACACACACACACACACACACACACACACACACACACACACACACACACACACACACACACACACACACACACACACACACACACACACACACACACACACACACACACACACACACACACACACACACACACACACACACACACACACACACACACACACACACACACACACACACACACACACACACACACACACACACACACACACACACACACACACACACACACACACACACACACACACACACACACACACACACACACACACACACACACACACACACACACACACACACACACACACACACACACACACACACACACACACACACACACACACACACACACACACACACACACACACACACACACACACACACACACACACACACACACACACACACACACACACACACACACACACACACACACACACACACACACACACACACACACACACACACACACACACACACACACACACACACACACACACACACACACACACACACACACACACACACACACACACACACACACACACACACACACACACACACACACACACACACACACACACACACACACACACACACACACACACACACACACACACACACACACACACACACACACACACACACACACACACACACACACACACACACACACACACACACACACACACACACACACACACACACACACACACACACACACACACACACACACACACACACACACACACACACACACACACACACACACACACACACACACACACACACACACACACACACACACACACACACACACACACACACACACACACACACACACACACACACACACACACACACACACACACACACACACACACACACACACACACACACACACACACACACACACACACACACACACACACACACACACACACACACACACACACACACACACACACACACACACACACACACACACACACACACACACACACACACACACACACACACACACACACACACACACACACACACACACACACACACACACACACACACACACACACACACACACACACACACACACACACACACACACACACACACACACACACACACACACACACACACACACACACACACACACACACACACACACACACACACACACACACACACACACACACACACACACACACACACACACACACACACACACACACACACACACACACACACACACACACACACACACACACACACACACACACACACACACACACACACACACACACACACACACACACACACACACACACACACACACACACACACACACACACACACACACACACACACACACACACACACACACACACACACACACACACACACACACACACACACACACACACACACACACACACACACACACACACACACACACACACACACACACACACACACACACACACACACACACACACACACACACACACACACACACACACACACACACACACACACACACACACACACACACACACACACACACACACACACACACACACACACACACACACACACACACACACACACACACACACACACACACACACACACACACACACACACACACACACACACACACACACACACACACACACACACACACACACACACACACACACACACACACACACACACACACACACACACACACACACACACACACACACACACACACACACACACACACACACACACACACACACACACACACACACACACACACACACACACACACACACACACACACACACACACACACACACACACACACACACACACACACACACACACACACACACACACACACACACACACACACACACACACACACACACACACACACACACACACACACACACACACACACACACACACACACACACACACACACACACACACACACACCACACACACACACACACACACACACACACACACACACACACACACACACACACACACACACACACACACACACACACACACACACACACACACACACACACACACACACACACACACACACACACACACACACACACACACACACACACACACACACACACACACACACACACACACACACACACACACACACACACACACACACACACACACACACACACACACACACACACACACACACACACACACACACACACACACACACACACACACACACACACACACACACACACACACACACACACACACACACACACACACACACACACACACACACACACACACACACACACACACACACACACACACACACACACACACACACACACACACACACACACACACACACACACACACAC
>JAWWQZ010000030.1:1077500-1082500 GCA_033815515.1 Cryptocheilus praepositus | reverse complement strand
CACACACACACACACACACACACACACACACACACACACACACACACACACACACACACACACACACACACACACACACACACACACACACACACACACACACACACACACACACACACACACACACACACACACACACACACACACACACACACACACACACACACACACACACACACACACACACACACACACACACACACACACACACACACACACACACACACACACACACACACACACACACACACACACACACACACACACACACACACACACACACACACACACACACACACACACACACACACACACACACACACACACACACACACACACACACACACACACACACACACACACACACACACACACACACACACACACACACACACACACACACACACACACACACACACACACACACACACACACACACACACACACACACACACACACACACACACACACACACACACACACACACACACACACACACACACACACACACACACACACACACACACACACACACACACACACACACACACACACACACACACACACACACACACACACACACACACACACACACACACACACACACACACACACACACACACACACACACACACACACACACACACACACACACACACACACACACACACACACACACACACACACACACACACACACACACACACACACACACACACACACACACACACACACACACACACACACACACACACACACACACACACACACACACACACACACACACACACACACACACACACACACACACACACACACACACACACACACACACACACACACACACACACACACACACACACACACACACACACACACACACACACACACACACACACACACACACACACACACACATAACACACACACACACACACACACACACACACACACACACACACACACACACACACACACACACACACACACACACACACACACACACACACACACACACACACACACACACACACACACACACACACACACACACACACACACACACACACACACACACACACACACACACACACACACACACACACACACACACACACACACACACACACACACACACACACACACACACACACACACACACACACACACACACACACACACACACACACACACACACACACACACACACACACACACACACACACACACACACACACACACACACACACACACACACACACACACACACACACACACACACACACACACACACACACACACACACACACACACACACACACACACACACACACACACACACACACACACACACACACACACACACACACACACACACACACACACACACACACACACACACACACACACACACACACACACACACACACACACACACACACACACACACACACACACACACACACACACACACACACACACACACACACACACACACACACACACACACACACACACACACACACACACACACACACACACACACACACACACACACACACACACACACACACACACACACACACACACACACACACACACACACACACACACACACACACACACACACACACACACACACACACACACACACACACACACACACACACACACACACACACACACACACACACACACACACACACACACACACACACACACACACACACACACACACACACACACACACACACACACACACACACACACACACACACACACACACACACACACACACACACACACACACACACACACACACACACACACACACACACACACACACACACACACACACACACACACACACACACACACACACACACACACACACACACACACACACACACACACACACACACACACACACACACACACACACACACACACACACACACACACACACACACACACACACACACACACACACACACACACACACACACACACACACACACACACACACACACACACACACACACACACACACACACACACACACACACACACACACACACACACACACACACACACACACACACACACACACACACACACACACACACACACACACACACACACACACACACACACACACACACACACACACACACACACACACACACACACACACACACACACACACACACACACACACACACACACACACACACACACACACACACACACACACACACACACACACACACACACACACACACACACACACACACACACACACACACACACACACACACACACACACACACACACACACACACACACACACACACACACACACACACACACACACACACACACACACACACACACACACACACACACACACACACACACACACACACACACACACACACACACACACACACACACACACACACACACACACACACACACACACACACACACACACACACACACACACACACACACACACACACACACACACACACACACACACACACACACACACACACACACACACACACACACACACACACACACACACACACACACACACACACACACACACACACACACACACACACACACACACACACACACACACACACACACACACACACACACACACACACACACACACACACACACACACACACACACACACACACACACACACACACACACACACACACACACACACACACACACACACACACACACACACACACACACACACACACACACACACACACACACACACACACACACACACACACACACACACACACACACACACACACACACACACACACACACACACACACACACACACACACACACACACACACACACACACACACACACACACACACACACACACACACACACACACACACACACACACACACACACACACACACACACACACACACACACACACACACACACACACACACACACACACACACACACACACACACACACACACACACACACACACACACACACACACACACACACACACACACACACACTACATACATACATACACACACACACACACACACACACACACACACACACACACACACACACACACACACACACACACACACACACACACACACACACACACACACACACACACACACACACACACACACACACACACACACACACACACACACACACACACACACCCCCCCCCCCCCCCCCCCCCCCCCCCCCCCCCACACACACACACACACACACACACACACACACACACACACACACACACACACACACACACACACACACACACACACACACACACACACACACACACACACACACACACACACACACACACACACACACACACACACACACACACACACACACACACACACACACACACACACACACACACACACACACACACACACACACACACACACACACACACACACACACACACACACACACACACACACACACACACACACACACACACACACACACACACACACACACACACACACACACACACACACACACACACACACACACACACACACACACACACACACACACACACACACACACACACACACACACACACACACACACACACACACACACACACACACACACACACACACACACACACACACACACACACACACACACACACACACACACACACACACACACACACACACACACACACACACACACACACACACACACACACACACACACACACACACACACACACACACACACACACACACACACACACACACACACACACACACACACACACACACACACACACACACACACACACACACACACACACACACACACACACACACACACACACACACACACACACACACACACACACACACACACACACACACACACACACACACAACACACACACACACACACACACACACACACACACACACACACACACACACACACACACACACACACACACACACACACACACACACACACACACACACACACACACACACACACACACACACACACACACACACACACACACACACACACACACACACACACACACACACACACACACACACACACACACCACACACACACACACACACACACACACACACACACACACACACACACACACACACACACACACACACACACACACACACACACACACACACACACACACACACACACACACACACACACACACACACACACACACACACACACACACACACACACACACACACACACACACACACACACACACACACACACACACACACACACACACACACACACACACACACACACACACACACACACACACACACACACACACACACACACACACACACACACACACACACACACACACACACACCCCCCCCCCCCCCCCCCCCCCCCCCCCCACACACACACACACACACACACACACACACACACACACACACACACACACACACACACACACACACACACACACACACACACACACACACACACACACACACACACACACACACACACACACACACACACACACACACACACACACACACACACACACACACACACACACACACACACACACACACACACACACACACACACACACACACACACACACACACACACACACACACACACACACACACACACACACACACACACACACACACACACACACACACACACACACACACACACACACACACACACACACACACACACACACACACACACACACACACACACACACACACACACACACACACACACACACACACACACACACACACACACACACACACACACACACACACACAACACACACACACACACACACACACACACACACACACACACACACACACACACACACACACACACACACACACACACACACACACACACACACACACACACAC
>JAWWQZ010000030.1:1070000-1072500 GCA_033815515.1 Cryptocheilus praepositus | reverse complement strand
CACACACACACACACACACACACACACACACACACACACACACACACACACACACACACACACACACACACACACACACACACACACACACACACACACACACACACACACACACACACACACACACACACACACACACACACACACACACACACACACACACACACACACACACACACACACACACACACACACACACACACACACACACACACACACACACACACACACACACACACACACACACACACACACACACACACACACACACACACACACACACACACACACACACACACACACACACACACACACACACACACACACACACACACACACACACACACACACACACACACACACACACACACACACACACACACACACACACACACACACACACACACACACACACACACACACACACACACACACACACACACACACACACACACACACACACACACACACACACACACACACACACACACACACACACACACACACACACACACACACACACACACACACACACACACACACACACACACACACACACACACACACACACACACACACACACACACACACACACACACACACACACACACACACACACACACACACACACACACACACACACACACACACACACACACACACACACACACACACACACACACACACACACACACACACACACACACACACACACACACACACACACACACACACACACACACACACACACACACACACACACACACACACACACACACACACACACACACACACACACACACACACACACACACACACACACACACACACACACACACACACACACACACACACACACACACACACACACACACACACACACACACACACACACACACACACACACACACACACACACACACACACACACACACACACACACACACACACACACACACACACACACACACACACACACACACACACACACACACACACACACACACACACACACACACACACACACACACACACACACACACACACACACACACACACACACACACACACACACACACACACACACACACACACACACACACACACACACACACACACACACACACACACACACACACACACACACACACACACACACACACACACACACACACACACACACACACACACACACACACACACACACACACACACACACACACACACACACACACACACACACACACACACACACACACACACACACACACACACACACACACACACACACACACACACACACACACACACACACACACACACACACACACACACAACACACACACACACACACACACACACACACACACACACACACACACACACACACACACACACACACACACACACACACACACACACACACACACACACACACACACACACACACACACACACACACACACACACACACACACACACACACACACACACACACACACACACACACACACACACACACACACACACACACACACACACACACACACACACACACACACACACACACACACACACACACACACACACACACACACACACACACACACACACACACACACACACACACACACACACACACACACACACACACACACACACACACACACACACACACACACACACACACACACACACACACACACACACACACACACACACACACACACACACACACACACACACACACACACACACACACACACACACACACACACACACACACACACACACACACACACACACACACAACACACACACACACACACACACACACACACACACACACACACACACACACACACACACACACACACACACACACACACACACACACACACACACACACACACACACACACACACACACACACACACACACACACACACACACACACACACACACACACACACACACACACACACACACACACACACACACACACACACACACACACACACACACACACACACATACACACACACACACACACACACACACACACACACACACACACACACACACACACACACACACACACACACACACACACACACACACACACACACACACACACACACACACACACACACACACACACACACACACACACACACACAACACACACACACACACACACACACACACACACACACACACACACACACACACACACACACACACACACACACACACACACACACACACACACACACACACACACACACACACACACACACACACACACACACACACACACACACACACACACACACACACACACACACACACACACACACACACACACACACACACACACACACACACACACACACACACACACACACACACACACACACACACACACACACACACACACACACACACACACACACACACACACACACACACACACACACACACACACACACACACACAC
>JAWWQZ010000030.1:1057500-1065000 GCA_033815515.1 Cryptocheilus praepositus | reverse complement strand
ACACACACACACACACACACACACACACACACACACACACACACACACACACACACACACACACACACACACACACACACACACACACACACACACACACACACACACACACACACACACACACACACACACACACACACACACACACACACACACACACACACACACACACACACACACACACACACACACACACACACACACACACACACACACACACACACACACACACACACACACACACACACACACACACACACACACACACACACACACACACACACACACACACACACACACACACACACACACACACACACACACACACACACACACACACACACACACACACACACACACACACACACACACACACACACACACACACACACACACACACACACACACACACACACACACACACACACACACACACACACACACACACACACACACACACACACACACACACACACACACACACACACACACACACACACACACACACACACACACACACACACACACACACACACACACACACACACACACACACACACACACACACACACACACACACACACACACACACACACACACACACACACACACACACACACACACACACACACACACACACACACACACACACACACACACACACACACACACACACACACACACACACACACACACACACACACACACACACACACACACACACACACACACACACACACACACACACACACACACACACACACACACACACACACACACACACACACACACACACACACACACACACACACACACACACACACACACACACACACACACACACACACACACACACACACACACACACACACACACACACACACACACACACACACACACACACACACACACACACACACACACACACACACACACACACACACACACACACACACACACACACACACACACACACACACACACACACACACACACACACACACACACACACACACACACACACACACACACACACACACACACACACACACACACACACACACACACACACACACACACACACACACACACACACACACACACACACACACACACACACACACACACACACACACACACACACACACACACACACACACACACACACACACACACACACACACACACACACACACACACACACACACACACACACACACACACACACACACACACACACACACACACACACACACACACACACACACACACACACACACACACACACACACACACACACACACACACACACACACACACACACACACACACACACACACACACACACACACACACACACACACACACACACACACACACACACACACACACACACACACACACACACACACACACACACACACACACACACACACACACACACACACACACACACACACACACACACACACACACACACACACACACACACACACACACACACACACACACACACACACACACACACACACACACACACACACACACACACACACACACACACACACACACACACACACACACACACACACACACACACACACACACACACACACACACACACACACACACACACACACACACACACACACACACACACACACACACACACACACACACACACACACACACACACACACACACACACACACACACACACACACACACACACACACACACACACACACACACACACACACACACACACACACACACACACACACACACACACACACACACACACACACACACACACACACACACACACACACACACACACACACACACACACACACACACACACACACACACACACACACACACACACACACACACACACACACACACACACACACACACACACACACACACACACACACACACACACACACACACACACACACACACACACACACACACACACACACACACACACACACACACACACACACACACACACACACACACACACACACACACACACACACACACACACACACACACACACACACACACACACACACACACACACACACACACACACACACACACACACACACACACACACACACACACACACACACACACACACACACACACACACACACACACACACACACACACACACACACACACACACACACACACACACACACACACACACACACACACACACACACACACACACACACACACACACACACACACACACACACACACACACACACACACACACACACACACACACACACACACACACACACACACACACACACACACACACACACACACACACACACACACACACACACACACACACACACACACACACACACACACACACACACACACACACACACACACACACACACACACACACACACACACACACACACACACACACACACACACACACACACACACACACACACACACACACACACACACACACACACACACACACACACACACACACACACACACACACACACACACACACACACACACACACACACACACACACACACACACACACACACACACACACACACACACACACACACACACACACACACACACACACACACACACACACACACACACACACACACACACACACACACACACACACACACACACACACACACACACACACACACACACACACACACACACACACACACACACACACACACACACACACACACACACACACACACACACACACACACACACACACACAACACACACACACACACACACACACACACACACACACACACACACACACACACACACACACACACACACACACACACACACACACACACACACACACACACACACACACACACACACACACACACACACACACACACACACACACACACACACACACACACACACACACACACACACACACACACACACACACACACACACACACACACACACACACACACACACACACACACACACACACACACACACACACACACACACACACACACACACACACACACACACACACACACACACACACACACACACACACACACACACACACACACACACACACACACACACACACACACACACACACACACACACACACACACACACACACACACACACACACACACACACACACACACACACACACACACACACACACACACACACACACACACACACACACACACACACACACACACACACACACACACACACACACACACACACACACACACACACACACACACACACACACACACACACACACACACACACACACACACACACACACACACACACACACACACACACACACACACACACACACACACACACACACACACACACACACACACACACACACACACACACACACACACACACACACACACACACACACACACACACACACACACACACACACACACACACACACACACACACACACACACACACACACACATATATATATTAGTCCACACCACACCACACACACACACACACACACACACACACACACACACACACACACACACACACACACACACACACACACACACACACACACACACACACACACACACACACACACACACACACACACACACACACACACACACACACACACACACACACACACACACACACACACACACACACACACACACACACACACACACACACACACACACCACACACACATCCACACCCCCCCCCCCCCCCCCCCCCCCCCCCCCCCCCCCCCCCCCCCCCCCCCCCCCCCCCACCACACACACCACACACACACACACACACACACACACACACAACACACACACACACACACACACACACACACACACACACACATACACACACACACACACACACACACACACACACACACACACACACACACACACACACACACACACACACACACACACACACACACACACACACACACACACACACACACACACACACACACACACACACACACACACACACACACACACACACACACACACACACACACACACACACACACACACACACACACACACACACACACACACACACACACACACACACAGAGAGAGAGAGAGACACAGAGACACACACACACACACACACACACACACACACACACACACACACACACACACACACACACACACACACACACACACACACACACACACACACACACACACACACACACACACACACACACACACACACACACACACACACACACACACACACACACACACACACACACACACACACACACACACACACACACACACACACACACACACACACACACACACACACACACACACACACACACACACACACACACACACACACACACACACACACACACACACACACACACACACACACACACACACACACACACACACACACACACACACACACACACACACACACACACACACACACACACACACACACACACACACACACACACACACACACACACACACACACACACACACACACACACACACACACACACACACACACACACACACACACACACACACACACACACACACACACACACACACACACACACACACACACACACACACACACACACACACACACACACACACACACACACACACACACACACACACACACACACACACACACACACACACACACACACACACACACACACACACACACACACACACACACACACACACACACACACACACACACACACACACACACACACACACACACACACACACACACACACACACACACACACACACACACACACACACACACACACACACACACACACACACACACACACACACACACACACACACACACACACACACACACGCGCACACGCGCACACACGCGCGCACACACACACACACACACACACACACACACACACACACACACACACACACACACACACACACACACACACACACACACACACACACACACACACACACACACACACACACACACACACACACACACACACACACACACACACACACACACACACACACACACACACACACACACACACACACACACACACACACACACACACACACACACACACACACACACACACACACACACACACACACACACACACACACACACACACACACACACACACACACACACACACACACACACACACACACACACACACACACACACACACACACACACACACACACACACACACACACACACACACACACACACACACACACACACACACACACACACACACACACACACACACACACACACACACACACACACACACACACACACACACACACACACACACACACACACACACACACACACACACACACACACACACACACACACACACACACACACACACACACACACACACACACACACACACACACACACACACACACACACACACACACACACACACACACACACACACACACACACACACACACACACACACACACACACACACACACACACACACACACACACACACACACACACACACACACACACACACACACACACACACACACACACACACACACACACACACACACACACACACACACACACACACACACACACACACACACACACACACACACACACACACACACACACACACACACACACACACACACACACACACACACACACACACACACACACACACACACACACACACACACACACACACACACACACACACACACACACACACACACACACACACACACACACACACACACACACACACACACACACACACACACACACACACACACACACACACACACACACACACACACACACACACACACACACACACACACACACACACACACACACACACACACACACACACACACACACACACACACACACACACACACACACACACACACACACACACACACACACACACACACACACACACACACACACACACACACACACACACACACACACACACACACACACACACACACACACACACACACACACACACACACACACACACACACACACACACACACACACACACACACACACACACACACACACACACACACACACACACACACACACACACACACACACACACACACACACACACACACACACACACACACACACACACACACACACACACACACACACACACACACACACACACACACACACACACACACACACACACACACACACACACACACACACACACACACACACACACACACACACACACACACACACACACACACACACACACACACACACACACACACACACACACACACACACACACACACACACACACACACACACACACACACACACACACACACACACACACACACACACACACACACACACACACACACACACACACACACACACACAACACACACACACACACACACACACACACACACACACACACACACACACACCCACACACACACACACACACACACACACACACACACACACACACACACACACACACACACACACACACACACACACACACACACACACACACACACACACACACACACACACACACACACACACACACACACACACACACACACACACACACACACACACACACACACACACACACACACACACACACACACACACACACACACACACACACACACACACACACACACACACACACACACACACACACACACACACACACACACACACACACACACACACACACACACACACACACACACACACACACACACACACACACACACACACACACACACACACACACACACACACACACACACACACACACACACACACACACACACACACACACACACACACACACACACACACACACACACACACACACACACACACACACACACACACACACACACACACACACACACACACACACACACACACACACACACACACACACACACACACACACACACACACACACACACACACACACACACACACACACACACACACACACACACACACACACACACACACACACACACACACACACACACACACACACACACACACACACACACACACACACACACACACACACACACACACACACACACACACACACACACACACACACACACACACACACACACACACACACACACACACACACACACACACACACACACACACACACACACACACACACACACACACACACACACACACACACACACACACACACACACACACACACACACACACACACACACACACACACACACACACACACACACACACACACACACACACACACACACACACACACACACACACACACACACACACACACACACACACACACACACACACACACAC
>JAWWQZ010000030.1:1040000-1045000 GCA_033815515.1 Cryptocheilus praepositus | reverse complement strand
ACACACACACACACACACACACACACACACACACACACACACACACACACACACACACACACACACACACACACACACACACACACACACACACACACACACACACACACACACACACACACACACACACACACACACACACACACACACACACACACACACACACACACACACACACACACACACACACACACACACACACACACACACACACACACACACACACACACACACACACACACACACACACACACACACACACACACACACACACACACACACACACACACACACACACACACACACACACACACACACACACACACACACACACACACACACACACACACACACACACACACACACACACACACACACACACACACACACACACACACACACACACACACACACACACACACACACACACACACACACACACACACACACACACACACACACACACACACACACACACACACACACACACACACACACACACACACACACACACACACACACACACACACACACACACACACACACACACACACACACACACACACACACACACACACACACACACACACACACACACACACACACACACACACACACACACACACACACACACACACACACAACACACACACACACACACACACACACACACACACACACACACACACACACACACACACACACACACACACACACACACACACACACACACACACACACACACACACACACACACACACACACACACACACACACACACACACACACACACACACACACACACACACACACACACACACACACACACACACACACACACACACACACACACACACACACACACACACACACACACACACACACACACACACACACACACACACACACACACACACACACACACACACACACACACACACACACACACACACACACACACACACACACACACACACACACACACACACACACACACACACACACACACACACACACACACACACACACACACACACACACACACACACACACACACACACACACACACACACACACACACACACACACACACACACACACACACACACACACACACACACACACACACACACACACACACACACACACACACACACACACACACACACACACACACACACACACACACACACACACACACACACACACACACACACACACACACACACACACACACACACACACACACACACACACACACACACACACACACACACACACACACACACACACACACACACACACACACACACACACACACACACACACACACACACACACACACACACACACACACACACACACACACACACACACACACACACACACACACACACACACACACACACACACACACACACACACACACACACACACACACACACACACACACACACACACACACACACACACACACACACACACACACACACACACACACACACACACACACACACACACACACACACACACACACACACACACACACACACACACACACACACACACACACACACACACACACACACACACACACACACACACACACACACACACACACACACACACACACACACACACACACACACACACACACACACACACACACACACACACACACACACACACACACACACACACACACACACACACACACACACACACACACACACACACACACACACACACACACACACACACACACACACACACACACACACACACACACACACACACACACACACACACACACACACACACACACACACACACACACACACACACACACACACACACACACACACACACACACACACACACACACACACACACACACACACACACACACACACACACACACACACACACACACACACACACACACACACACACACACACACACACACACACACACACACACACACACACACACACACACACACACACACACACACACACACACACACACACACACACACACACACACACACACACACACACACACACACACACACACACACACACACACACACACACACACACACACACACACACACACACACACACACACACACACACACACACACACACACACACACACACACACACACACACACACACACACACACACACACACACACACACACACACACACACACACACACACACACACACACACACACACACACACACACACACACACACACACACACACACACACACACACACACACACACACACACACACACACACACACACACACACACACACACACACACACACACACACACACACACACACACACACACACACACACACACACACACACACACACACACACACACACACACACACACACACACACACACACACACACACACACACACACACACACACACACACACACACACACACACACACACACACACACACACACACACACACACACACACACACACACACACACACACACACACACACACACACACACACACACACACACACACACACACACACACACACACACACACACACACACACACACACACACACACACACACACACACACACACACACACACACACACACACACACACACACACACACACACACACACACACACACACACACACACACACACACACACACACACACACACACACACACACACACACACACACACACACACACACACACACACACACACACACACACACACACACACACACACACACACACACACACACACACACACACACACACACACACACACACACACACACACACACACACACACACACACACACACACACACACACACACACACACACACACACACACACACACACACACACACACACACACACACACACACACACACACACACACACACACACACACACACACACACACACACACACACACACACACACACACACACACACACACACACACACACACACACACACACACACACACACACACACACACACACACACACACACACACACACACACACACACACACACACACACACACACACACACACACACACACACACACACACACACACACACACACACACACACACACACACACACACACACACACACACACACACACACACACACACACACACACACACACACACACACACACACACACACACACACACACACACACACACACACACACACACACACACACACACACACACACACACACACACACACACACACACACACACACACACACACACACACACACACACACACACACACACACACACACACACACACACACACACACACACACACACACACACACACACACACACACACACACACACACACACACACACACACACACACACACACACACACACACACACACACACACACACACACACACACACACACACACACACACACACACACACACACACACACACACACACACACACACACACACACACACACACACACACACACACACACACACACACACACACACACACACACACACACACACACACACACACACACACACACACACACACACACACACACACACACACACACACACACACACACACACACACACACACACACACACACACACACACACACACACACACACACACACACACACACACACACACACACACACACACACACACACACACACACACACACACACACACACACACACACACACACACACACACACACACACACACACACACACACACACACACACACACACACACACACACACACACACACACACACACACACACACACACACACACACACACACACACACACACACACACACACACACACACACACACACACACACACACACACACACACACACACACACACACACACACACACACACACACACACACACACACACACACACACACACACACACACACACACACACACACACACACACACACACACACACACACACACACACACACACACACACACACACACACACACACACACACACACACACACACACACACACACACACACACACACACACACACACACACACACACACACACACACACACACACACACACACACACACACACACACACACACACACACACACACACACACACACACACACACACACACACACACACACACACACACACACACACACACACACACACACACACACACACACACACACACACACACACACACACACACACACACACACACACACACACACACACACACACACACACACACACACACACACACACACACACACACACACACACACACACACACACACACACACACACACACACACACACACACACACACACACACACACACACACACACACACACACACACACACACACACACACACACACACACACCACACACACACACACACACACACACACACACACACACACACACACACACACACACACACACACACACACACACACACACACACACACACACACACACACACACACACACACACACACACACACACACACACACACACACACACACACACACACACACACACACACACACACACACACACACACACACCCCCCCCCCCCCACACACACACACACACACACACACACACACACACACACACACACACACACACACACACACACACACACACACACACACACACACACACACACACACACACACACACACACACACACACACACACACACACACACACACACACACACACACACACACACACACACACACACACACACACACACACACACACACACACACACACACACACACACACACACACACACACACACACACACACACACACACACACACACACACACACACACACACACACACACACACACACACACACACACACACACACACACACACACACACACACACACAC
>JAWWQZ010000030.1:1030000-1035000 GCA_033815515.1 Cryptocheilus praepositus | reverse complement strand
CACACACACACACACACACACACACACACACACACACACACACACACACACACACACACACACACACACACACACACACACACACACACACACACACACACACACACACACACACACACACACACACACACACACACACACACACACACACACACACACACACACACACACACACACACACACACACACACACACACACACACACACACACACACACACACACACACACACACACACACACACACACACACACACACACACACACACACACACACACACACACACACACACACACACACACACACACACACACACACACACACACACACACACACACACACACACACACACACACACACACACACACACACACACACACACACACACACACACACACACACACACACACACACACACACACACACACACACACACACACACACACACACACACACACACACACACACACACACACACACACACACACACACACACACACACACACACACACACACACACACACACACCACACACACACACACACACACACACACACACACACACACACACACACACACACACACACACACACACACACACACACACACACACACACACACACACACACACACACACACACACACACACACACACACACACACACACACACACACACACACACACACACACACACACACACACACACACACACACACACACACACACACACACACACACACACACACACACACACACACACACACACACACACACACACACACACACACACACACACACACACACACACACACACACACACACACACACACACACACACACACACACACACACACACACACACACACACACACACACACACACACACACACACACACACACACACACACACACACACACACACACACACACACACACACACACACACACACACACACACACACACACACACACACACACACACACACACACACACACACACACACACACACACACACACACACACACACACACACACACACACACACACACACACACACACACACACACACACACACACACACACACACACACACACACACACACACACACACACACACACACACACACACACACACACACACACACACACACACACACACACACACACACACACACACACACACACACACACACACACACACACACACACACACACACACACACACACACACACACACACACACACACACACACACACACACACACACACACACACACACACACACACACACACACACACACACACACACACACACACACACACACACACACACACACACACACACACACACACACACACACACACACACACACACACACACACACACACACACACACACACACACACACACACACACACACACACACACACACACACACACACACACACACACCACACACACACACACACACACACACACACACACACACACACACACACACACACACACACACACACACACACACACACACACACACACACACACACACACACACACACACACACACACACACACACACACACACACACACACACACACACACACACACACACACACACACACACACACACACACACACACACACACACACACACACACACACACACACACACACACACACACACACACACACACACACACACACACACACACACACACACACACACACACACACACACACACACACACACACACACACACACACACACACACACACACACACACACACACACACACACACACACACACACACACACACACACACACACACACACACACACACACACACACACACACACACACACACACACACACACACACACACACACACACACACACACACACACACACACACACACACACACACACACACACACACACACACACACACACACACACACACACACACACACACACACACACACACACACACACACACACACACACACACACACACACACACACACACACACACACACACACACACACACACACACACACACACACACACACACACACACACACACACACACACACACACACACACACACACACACACACACACACACACACACACACACACACACACACACACACACACACACACACACACACACACACACACACACACACACACACACACACACACACACACACACACACACACACACACACACACACACACACACACACACACACACACACACACACACACACACACACACACACACACACACACACACACACACACACACACACACACACACACACACACACACACACACACACACACACACACACACACACACACACACACACACACACACACACACACACACACACACACACACACACACACACACACACACACACACACACACACACACACACACACACACACACACACACACACACACACACACACACACACACACACACACACACACACACACACACACACACACACACACACACACACACACACACACACACACACACACACACACACACACACACACACACACACACACACACACACACACACACACACACACACACACACACACACACACACACACACACACACACACACACACACACACACACACACACACACACACACACACACACACACACACACACACACACACACACACACACACACACACACACACACACACACACACACACACACACACACACACACACACACACACACACACACACACACACACACACACACACACACACACACACACACACACACACACACACACACACACACACACACACACACACACACACACACACACACACACACACACACACACACACACACACACACACACACACACACACACACACACACACACACACACACACACACACACACACACACACACACACACACACACACACACACACACACACACACACACACACACACACACACACACACACACACACACACACACACACACACACACACACACACACACACACACACACACACACACACACACACACCACACACACACACACACACACACACACACACACACACACACACACACACACACACACACACACACACACACACACACACACACACACACACACACACACACACACACACACACACACACACACACACACACACACACACACACACACACACACACACACACACACACACACACACACACACACACACACACACACACACACACACACACACACACACACACACACACACACACACACACACACACACACACACACACACACACACACACACACACACACACACACACACACACACACACACACACACACACACACACACACACACACACACACACACACACACACACACACACACACACACACACACACACACACACACACACACACACACACACACACACACACACACACACACACCACACACACACACACACACACACACACACACACACACACACAC
Organism: Cryptocheilus praepositus; assembly: GCA_033815515.1. Lineage (NCBI taxonomy): Eukaryota > Metazoa > Arthropoda > Insecta > Hymenoptera > Pompilidae > Cryptocheilus > Cryptocheilus praepositus. The sequence goes on along the minus strand of JAWWQZ010000030.1, from coordinate 1,031,451 downwards.
ACACACACACACACACACACACACACACACACACACACACACACACACACACACACACACACACACACACACACACACACACACACACACACACACACACACACACACACACACACACACACACACACACACACACACACACACACACACACACACACACACACACACACACACACACACACACACACACACACACACACACACACACACACACACACACACACACACACACACACACACACACACACACACACACACACACACACACACACACACACACACACACACACACACACACACACACACACACACACACACACACACACACACACACACAACACACACACACACACACACACACACACACACACACACACACACACACACACACACACACACACACACACACACACACACACACACACACACACACACACACACACACACACACACACACACACACACACACACACACACACACACACACACACACACACACACACACACACACACACACACACACACACACACACACACACACACACACACACACACACACACACACACACACACACACACACACACACACACACACACACACACACACACACACACACACACACACACACACACACACACACACACACACACACACACACACACACACACACACACACACACACACACACACACACACACACACACACACACACACACACACACACACACACACACACACACACACACACACACACACACACACACACACACACACACACACACACACACACACACACACACACACACACACACACACACACACACACACACACACACACACACACACACACACACACACACACACACACACACACACACACACACACACACACACACACACACACACACACACACACACACACACACACACACACACACACACACACACACACACACACACACACACACACACACACACACACACACACACACACACACACACACACACACACACACACACACACACACACACACACACACACACACACACACACACACACACACACACACACACACACACACACACACACACACACACACACACACACACACACACACACACACACACACACACACACACACACACACACACACACACACACACACACACACACACACACACACACACACACACACACACACACACACACACACACACACACACACACACACACACACACACACACACAACACACACACACACACACACACACACACACACACACACACACACACACACACACACACACACACACACACACACACACACACACACACACACACACACACACACACACACACACACACACACACACACACACACACACACACACACACACACACACACACACACACACACACACACACACACACACACACACACACACACA
>JAWWQZ010000030.1:1015000-1022500 GCA_033815515.1 Cryptocheilus praepositus | reverse complement strand
CACACACACACACACACACACACACACACACACACACACACACACACACACACACACACACACACACACACACACACACACACACACACACACACACACACACACACACACACACACACACACACACACACACACACACACACACACACACACACACACACACACACACACACACACACACACACACACACACACACACACACACACACACACACACACACACACACACACACACACACACACACACACACACACACACACACACACACACACACACACACACACACACACACACACACACACACACACACACACACACACACACACACACACACACACACACACACACACACACACACACACACACACACACACACACACACACACACACACACACACACACACACACACACACACACACACACACACACACACACACACACACACACACACACACACACACACACACACACACACACACACACACACACACACACACACACACACACACACACACACACACACACACACACACACACACACACACACACACACACACACACACACACACACACACACACACACACACACACACACACACACACACACACACACACACACACACACACACACACACACACACACACACACACACACACACACACACACACACACACACACACACACACACACACACACACACACACACACACACACACACACACACACACACACACACACACACACACACACACACACACACACACACACACACACACACACACACACACACACACACACACACACACACACACACACACACACACACACACACACACACACACACACACACACACACACACACACACACACACACACACACACACACACACACACACACACACACACACACACACACACACACACACACACACACACACACACACACACACACACACACACACACACACACACACACACACACACACACACACACACACACACACACACACACACACACACACACACACACACACACACACACACACACACACACACACACACACACACACACACACACACACACACACACACACACACACACACACACACACACACACACACACACACACACACACACACACACACACACACACACACACACACACACACACACACACACACACACACACACACACACACACACACACACACACACACACACACACACACACACACACACACACACACACACACACACACACACACACACACACACACACACACACACACACACACACACACACACACACACACACACACACACACACACACACACACACACACACACACACACACACACACACACACCACACACACACACACACACACACACACACACACACACACACACACACACACACACACACACACACACACACACACACACACACACACACACACACACACACACACACACACACACACACACACACACACACACACACACACACACACACACACACACACACACACACACACACACACACACACACACACACACACACACACACACACACACACACACACACACACACACACACACACACACACACACACACACACACACACACACACACACACACACACACACACACACACACACACACACACACACACACACACACACACACACACACACACACACACACACACACACACACACACACACACACACACACACACACACACACACACACACACACACACACACACACACACACACACACACACACACACACACACACACACACACACACACACACACACACACACACACACACACACACACACACACACACACACACACACACACACACACACACACACACACACACACACACACACACACACACACACACACACACACACACACACACACACACACACACACACACACACACACACACACACACACACACACACACACACACACACACACACACACACACACACACACACACACACACACACACACACACACACACACACACACACACACACACACACACACACACACACACACACACACACACACACACACACACACACACACACACACACACACACACACACACACACACACACACACACACACACACACACACACACACACACACACACACACACACACACACACACACACACACACACACACACACACACACACACACACACACACACACACACACACACACACACACACACACACACACACACACACACACACACACACACACACACACACACACACACACACACACACACACACACACACACACACACACACACACACACACACACACACACACACACACACACACACACACACACACACACACACACACACACACACACACACACACACACACACACACACACACACACACACACACACACACACACACACACACACACACACACACACACACACACACACACACACACACACACACACACACACACACACACACACACACACACACACACACACACACACACACACACACACACACACACACACACACACACACACACACACACACACACACACACACACACACACACACACACACACACACACACACACACACACACACACACACACACACACACACACACACACACACACACACACACACACACACACACACACACACACACACACACACACACACACACACACACACACACACACACACACACACACACACACACACACACACACACACACACACACACACACACACACACACACACACACACACACACACACACACACACACACACACACACACACACACACACACACACACACACACACACACACACACACACACACACACACACACACACACACACACACACACACACACACACACACACACACACACACACACACACACACACACACACACACACACACACACACACACACACACACACACACACACACACACACACACACACACACACACACACACACATTACTGAATACACACACACACACACACACACACACACACACACACACACACACACACACACACACACACACACACACACACACACACACACACACACACACACACACACACACACACACACACACACACACACACACACACACACACACACACACACACACACACACACACACACACACACACACACACACACACACACACACACACACACACACACACACACACACACACACACACACACACACACACACACACACACACACACACACACACACACACACACACACACACACACACACACACACACACACACACACACACACACACACACACACACACACACACACACACACACACACACACACACACACACACACACACACACACACACACACACACACACACACACACACACACACACACACACACACACACACACACACACACACACACACACACACACACACACACACACACACACACACACACACACACACACACACACACACACACACCACACACACACACACACACACACACACACACACACACACACACACACACACACACACACACACACACACACACACACACACACACACACACACACACACACACACACACACACACACACACACACACACACACACACACACACACACACACACACACACACACACACACACACACACACACACACACACACACACACACACACACACACACACACACACACACACACACACACACACACACACACACACACACACACACACACACACACACACACACACACACACACACACACACACACACACACACACACACACACACACACACACACACACACACACACACACACACACACACACACACACACACACACACACACACACACACACACACACACACACACACACACACACACACAACACACACACACACACACACACACACACACACACACACACACACACACACACACACACACACACACACACACACACACACACACACACACACACACACACACACACACACACACACACACACACACACACACACACACACACACACACACACACACACACACACACACACACACACACACACACACACACACACACACACACACACACACACACACACACACACACACACACACACACACACACACACACACACACACACACACACACACACACACACACACACACACACACACACACACACACACACACACACACACACACACACACACACACACACACACACACACACACACACACACACACACACACACACACACACACACACACACACACACACACACACACACACACACACACACACACACACACACACACACACACACACACACACACACACACACACACACACACACACACACACACACACACACACACACACACACACACACACACACACACACACACACACACACACACACACACACACACACACACACACACACACACACACACACACACACACACACACACACACACACACACACACACACACACACACACACACACACACACACACACACACACACACACACACACACACACACACACACACACACACACACACACACACACACACACACACACACACACACACACACACACACACACACACACACACACACACACACACACACACACACACACACACACACACACACACACACACACACACACACACACACACACACACACACACACACACACACACACACACACACACACACACACACACACACACACACACACACACACACACACACACACACACACACACACACACACACACACACACACACACACACACACACACACACACACACACACACACACACACACACACACACACACACACACACACACACACACACACACACACACACACACACACACACACACACACACACACACACACACACACACACACACACACACACACACACACACACACACACACACACACACACACACACACACACACACACACACACACACACACACACACACACACACACACACACACACACACACACACACACACACACACACACACACACACACACACACACACACACACACACACACACACACACACACACACACACACACACACACACACACACACACACACACACACACACACACACACACACACACACACACACACACACAACACACACACACACACACACACACACACACACACACACACACACACACACACACACACACACACACACACACACACACACACACACACACACACACACACACACACACACACACACACACACACACACACACACACACACACACACACACACACACACACACACACACACACACACACACACACACACACACACACACACACACACACACACACACACACACACACACACACACACACACACACACACACACACACACACACACACACACACACACACACACACACACACACACACACACACACACACACACACACACACACACACACACACACACACACACACACACACACACACACACACACACACACACACACACACACACACACACACACACACACACACACACACACACACACACACACACACACACACACACACACACACACACACACACACACACACACACACACACACACACACACACACACACACACACACACACACACACACACACACACACACACACACACACACACACACACACACACACACACACACACACACACACACACACACACACACACACACACACACACACACACACACACACACACACACACACACACACACACACACACACACACACACACACACACACACACACACACACACACACACACACACACACACACACACACACACACACACACACACACACACACACACACACACACACACACACACACACACACACACACACACACACACACACACACACACACACACACACACACACACACACACACACACACACACACACACACACACACACACACACACACACACACACACACACACACACACACACACACACACACACACACACACACACACACACACACACACACACACACACACACACACACACACACACACACACACACACACACACACACACACACACACACACACACACACACACACACACACACACACACACACACACACACACACACACACACACACACACACACACACACACACACACACACACACACACACACACACACACACACACACACACACACACACACACACACACACACACACACACACACACACACACACACACACACACACACACACACACACACACACACACACACACACACACACACACACACACACACACACACACACACACACACACACACACACACACACACACACACACACACACACACACACACACACACACACACACACACACACACACACACACACACACACACACACACACACACACACACACACACACACACACACACACACACACACACACACACACACACACACACACACACACACACACACACACACACACACACACACACACACACACACACACACACACACACACACACACACACACACACACACACACACACACACACACACACACACACACACACACACACACACACACACACACACACACACACACACACACACACACACACACACACACACACACACACACACACACACACACACACACACACACACACACACACACACACACACACACACACACACACACACACACACACACACACACACACACACACACACACACACACACACACACACACACACACACACACACACACACACACACACACACACACACACACACACACACACACACACACACACACACACACACACACACACACACACACACACACACACACACACACACACACACACACACACACACACACACACACACACACACACACACACACACACACACACACACACACACACACACACACACACACACACACACACACACACACACACACACACACACACACACACACACACACACACACACACACACACACACACACACACACACACACACACACACACACACACACACACACACACACACACACACACACACACACACACACACACACACACACACACACACACACACACACACACACACACACACACACACACACACACACACACACACACACACACACACACACACACACACACACACACACACACACACACACACACACACACACACACACACACACACACACACACACACACACACACACACACACACACACACACACACACACACACACACACACACACACACACACACACACACACACACACACACACACACACACACACACA
>JAWWQZ010000030.1:980000-990000 GCA_033815515.1 Cryptocheilus praepositus | reverse complement strand
CACACACACACACACACACACACACACACACACACACACACACACACACACACACACACACACACACACACACACACACACACACACACACACACACACACACACACACACACACACACACACACACACACACACACACACACACACACACACACACACACACACACACACACACACACACACACACACACACACACACACACACACACACACACACACACACACACACACACACACACACACACACACACACACACACACACACACACACACACACACACACACACACACACACACACACACACACACACACACACACACACACACACACACACACACACACACACACACACACACACACACACACACACACACACACACACACACACACACACACACACACACACACACACACACACACACACACACACACACACACACACACACACACACACACACACACACACACACACACACACACACACACACACACACACACACACACACACACACACACACACACACACACACACACACACACACACACACACACACACACACACACACACACACACACACACACACACACACACACACACACACACACACACACACACACACACACACACACACACACACACACACACACACACACACACACACACACACACACACACACACACACACACACACACACACACACACACACACACACACACACACACACACACACACACACACACACACACACACACACACACACACACACACACACACACACACACACACACACACACACACACACACACACACACACACACACACACACACACACACACACACACACACACACACACACACACACACACACACACACACACACACACACACACACACACACACACACACACACACACACACACACACACACACACACACACACACACACACACACACACACACACACACACACACACACACACACACACACACACACACACACACACACACACACACACACACACACACACACACACACACACACACACACACACACACACACACACACACACACACACACACACACACACACACACACACACACACACACACACACACACACACACACACACACACACACACACACACACACACACACACACACACACACACACACACACACACACACACACACACACACACACACACACACACACACACACACACACACACACACACACACACACACACACACACACACACACACACACACACACACACACACACACACACACACACACACACACACACACACACACACACACACACACACACACACACACACACACACACACACACACACACACACACACACACACACACACACACACACACACACACACACACACACACACACACACACACACACACACACACACACACACACACACACACACACACACACACACACACACACACACACACACACACACACACACACACACACACACACACACACACACACACACACACACACACACACACACACACACACACACACACACACACACACACACACACACACACACACACACACACACACACACACACACACACACACACACACACACACACACACACACACACACACACACACACACACACACACACACACACACACACACACACACACACACACACACACACACACACACACACACACACACACACACACACACACACACACACACACACACACACACACACACACACACACACACACACACACACACACACACACACACACACACACACACACACACACACACACACACACACACACACACACACACACACACACACACACACACACACACACACACACACACACACACACACACACACACACACACACACACACACACACACACACACACACACACACACACACACACACACACACACACACACACACACACACACACACACACACACACACACACACACACACACACACACACACACACACACACACACACACACACACACACACACACACACACACACACACACACACACACACACACACACACACACACACACACACACACACACACACACACACACACACACACACACACACACACACACACACACACACACACACACACACACACACACACACACACACACACACACACACACACACACACACACACACACACACACACACACACACACACACACACACACACACACCACACACACACCACACACACACACACACACACACACACACACACACACACACACACACACACACACACACACACACACACACACACACACACACACACACACACACACACACACACACACACACACACACACACACACACACACACACACACACACACACACACACACACACACACACACACACACACACACACACACACACACACACACACACACACACACACACACACACACACACACACACACACACACACACACACACACACACACACACACACACACACACACACACACACACACACACACACACACACACACACACACACACACACACACACACACACACACACACACACACACACACACACACACACACACACACACACACACACACACACACACACACACACACACACACACACACACACACACACACACACACACACACACACACACACACACACACACACGTGTGTGTGTGTACACACACACACACACACACACACACACACACACACACACACACACACACACACACACACACACACACACACACACACACACACACACACACACACACACACACACACACACACACACACACACACACACACACACACACACACACACACACACACACACACACACACACACACACACACACACACACACACACACACACACACACACACACACACACACACACACACACACACACACACACACACACACACACACACACACACACACACACACACACACACACACACACACACACACACACACACACACACACACACACACACACACACACACACACACACACACACACACACACACACACACACACACACACACACACACACACACACACACACACACACACACACACACACACACACACACACACACACACACACACACACACACACACACACACACACACACACACACACACACACACACACACACACACACACACACACACACACACACACACACACACACACACACACACACACACACACACACACACACACACACACACACACACACACACACACACACACACACACACACACACACACACACACACACACACACACACACACACACACACACACACACACACACACACACACACACACACACACACACACACACACACACACACACACACACACACACACACACACACACACACACACACACACACACACACACACACACACACACACACACACACACACACACACACACACACACACACACACACACACACACACACACACACACACACACACACACACACACACACACACACACACACACACACACACACACACACACACACACACACACACACACACACACACACACACACACACACACACACACACACACACACACACACACACACACACACACACACACACACACACACACACACACACACACACACACACACACACACACACACACACACACACACACACACACACACACACACACACACACACACACACACACACACACACACACACACACACACACACACACACACACACACACACACACACACACACACACACACACACACACACACACACACACACACACACACACACACACACACACACACACACACACACACACACACACACACACACACACACACACACACACACACACACACACACACACACACACACACACACACACACACACACACACACACACACACACACACACACACACACACACACACACACACACACACACACACACACACACACACACACACACACACACACACACACACACACACACACACACACACACACACACACACACACACACACACACACACACACACACACACACACACACACACACACACACACACACACACACACACACACACACACACACACACACACACACACACACACACACACACACACACACACACACACACACACACACACACACACACACACACACACACACACACACACACACACACACACACACACACACACACACACACACACACACACACACACACACACACACACACACACACACACACACACACACACACACACACACACACACACACACACACACACACACACACACACACACACACACACACACACACACACACACACACACACACACACACACACACACACACACACACACACACACACACACACACACACACACACACACACACACACACACACACACACACACACACACACACACACACACACACACACACACACACACACACACACACACACACACACACACACACACACACACACACACACACACACACACACACACACACACACACACACACACACACACACACACACACACACACACACACACACACACACACACACACACACACACACACACACACACACACACACACACACACACACACACACACACACACACACACACACACACACACACACACACACACACACACACACACACACACACACACACACACACACACACACACACACACACACACACACACACACACACACACACACACACACACACACACACACACACACACACACACACACACACACACACACACACACACACACACACACACACACACACACACACACACACACACACACACACACACACACACACACACACACACACACACACACACACACACACACACACACACACACACACACACACACACACACACACACACACACACACACACACACACACACACACACACACACACACACACACACACACACACACACACACACACACACACACACACACACACACACACACACACACACACACACACACACACACACACACACACACACACACACACACACACACACACACACACACACACACACACACACACACACACACACACACACACACACACACACACACACACACACACACACACACACACACACACACACACACACACACACACACACACACACACACACACACACACACACACACACACACACACACACACACACACACACACACACACACACACACACACACACACACACACACACACACACACACACACACACACACACACACACACACACACACACACACACACACACACACACACACACACACACACACACACACACACACACACACACACACACACACACACACACACACACACACACACACACACACACACACACACACACACACACACACACACACACACACACACACACACACACACACACACACACACACACACACACACACACACACACACACACACACACACACACACACACACACACACACACACACACACACACACACACACACACACACACACACACACACACACACACACACACACACACACACACACACACACACACACACACACACACACACACACACACACACACACACACACACACACACACACACACACACACACACACACACACACACACACACACACACACACACACACACACACACACACACACACACACACACACACACACACACACACACACACACACACACACACACACACACACACACACACACACACACACACACACACACACACACACACACACACACACACACACACACACACACACACACACACACACACACACACACACACACACACACACACACACACACACACACACACACACACACACACACACACACACACACACACACACACACACACACACACACACACACACACACACACACACACACACACACACACACACACACACACACACACACACACACACACACACACACACACACACACACACACACACACACACACACACACACACACACACACACACACACACACACACACACACACACACACACACACACACACACACACACACACACACACACACACACACACACACACACACACACACACACACACACACACACACACACACACACACACACACACACACACACACACACACACACACACACACACACACACACACACACACACACACACACACACACACACACACACACACACACACACACACACACACACACACACACACACACACACACACACACACACACACACACACACACACACACACACACACACACACACACACACACACACACACACACACACACACACACACACACACACACACACACACACACACACACACACACACACACACACACACACACACACACACACACACACACACACACACACACACACACACACACACACACACACACACACACACACACACACACACACACACACACACACACACACACACACACACACACACACACACACACACACACACACACACACACACACACACACACACACACACACACACACACACACACACACACACACACACACACACACACACACACACACACACACACACACACACACACACACACACACACACACACACACACACACACACACACACACACACACACACACACACACACACACACACACACACACACACACACACACACACACACACACACACACACACACACACACACACACACACACACACACACACACACACACACACACACACACACACACACACACACACACACACACACACACACACACACACACACACACACACACACACACACACACACACACACACACACACACACACACACACACACACACACACACACACACACACACACACACACACACACACACACACACACACACACACACACACACACACACACACACACACACACACACACACACACACACACACACACACACACACACACACACACACACACACACACACACACACACACACACACACACACACACACACACACACACACACACACACACACACACACACACACACACACACACACACACACACACACACACACACACACACACACACACACACACACACACACACACACACACACACACACACACACACACACACACACACACACACACACACACACACACACACACACACACACACACACACACACACACACACACACACACACACACACACACACACACACACACACACACACACACACACACACACACACACACACACACACACACACACACACACACACACACACACACACACACACACACACACACACACACACACACACACACACACACACACACACACACACACACACACACACACACACACACACACACACACACACACACACACACACACACACACACACACACACACACACACACACACACACACACACACACACACACACACACACACACACACACACACACACACACACACACACACACACACACACACACACACACACACACACACACACACACACACACACACACACACACACACACACACACACACACACACACACACACACACACACACACACACACACACACACACACACACACACACACACACACACACACACACACACACACACACACACACACACACACACACACACACACACACACACACACACACACACACACACACACACACACACACACACACACACACACACACACACACACACACACACACACACACACACACACACACACACACACACACACACACACACACACACACACACACACACACACACACACACACACACACACACACACACACACACACACACACACACACACACACACACACACACACACACACACACACACACACACACACACACACACACACACACACACACACACACACACACACACACACACACACACACACACACACACACACACACACACACACACACACACACACACACACACACACACACACACACACACACACACACACACACACACACACACACACACACACACACACACACACACACACACACACACACACACACACACACACACACACACACACACACACACACACACACACACACACACACACACACACACACACACACACACACACACACACACACACACACACACACACACACACACACACACACACACACACACACACACACACACACACACACACACACACACACACACACACACACACACACACACACACACACACACACACACACACACACACACACACACACACACACACACACACACACACACACACACACACACACACACACACACACACACACACACACACACACACACACACACACACACACACACACACACACACACACACACACACACACACACACACACACACACACACACACACACACACACACACACACACACACACACACACACACACACACACACACACACACACACACACACACACACACACACACACACACACACACACACACACACACACACACACACACACACACACACACACACACACACACACACACACACACACACACACACACACACACACACACACACACACACACACACACACACACACACACACACACACACACACACACACACACACACACACACACACACACACACACACACACACACACACACACACACACACACACACACACACACACACACACACACACACACACACACACACACACACACACACACACACACACACACACACACACACACACACACACACACACACACACACACACACACACACACACACACACACACACACACACACACACACACACACACACACACACACACACACACACACACACACACACACACACACACACACACACACACACACACACACACACACACACACACACACACACACACACACACACACACACACACACACACACACACACACACACACACACACACACACACACACACACACACACACACACACACACACACACACACACACACACACACACACACACACACACACACACACACACACACACACACACACACACACACACACACACACACACACACACACACACACACACACACACACACACACACACACACACACACACACACACACACACACACACACACACACACACACACACACACACACACACACACACACACACACACACACACACACACACACACACACACACACACACACACACACACACACACACACACACACACACACACACACACACACACACACACACACACACACACACACACACACACACACACACACACACACACACACACACACACACACACACACACACACACACACACACACACACACACACACACACACACACACACACACACACACACACACACACACACACACACACACACACACACACACACACACACACACACACACACACACACACACACACACACACACACACACACACACACACACACACACACACACACACACACACACACACACACACACACACACACACACACACACACACACACACACACACACACACACACACACACACACACACACACACACACACACACACACACACACACACACACACACACACACACACACACACACACACACACACACACACACACACACACACACACACACACACACACACACACACACACACACACACACACACACACACACACACACACACACACACACACACACACACACACACACACACACACACACACACACACACA
>JAWWQZ010000030.1:967500-970000 GCA_033815515.1 Cryptocheilus praepositus | reverse complement strand
ACACACACACACACACACACACACACACACACACACACACACACACACACACACACACACACACACACACACACACACACACACACACACACACACACACACACACACACACACACACACACACACACACACACACACACACACACACACACACACACACACACACACACACACACACACACACACACACACACACACACACACACACACACACACACACACACACACACACACACACACACACACACACACACACACACACACACACACACACACACACACACACACACACACACACACACACACACACACACACACACACACACACACACACACACACACACACACACACACACACACACACACACACACACACACACACACACACACACACACACACACACACACACACACACACACACACACACACACACACACACACACACACACACACACACACACACACACACACACACACACACACACACACACACACACACACACACACACACACACACAATAAATAATAATAATAATAATAACACACACACACACACACACACACACACACACACACACACACACACACACACACACACACACACACACACACACACACACACACACACACACACACACACACACACACACACACACACACACACACACACACACACACACACACACACACACACACACACACACACACACACACACACACACACACACACACACACACACACACACACACACACACACACACACACACACACACACACACACACACACACACACACACACACACACACACACACACACACACACACACACACACACACACACACACACACACACACACACACACACACACACACACACACACACACACACACACACACACACACACACACACACACACACACACACACACACACACACACACACACACACACACACACACACACACACACACACACACACACACACACACACACACACACACACACACACACACACACACACACACACACACACACACACACACACACACACACACACACACACACACACACACACACACACACACACACACACACACACACACACACACACACACACACACACACACACACACACACACACACACACACACACACACACACACACACACACACACACACACACACACACACACACACACACACACACACACACACACACACACACACACACACACACACACACACACACACACACACACACACACACACACACACACACACACACACACACACACACACACACACACACACACACACACACACACACACACACACACACACACACACACACCACACCACACACACACACACACACACACACACACACACACACACACACACACACACACACACACACACACACACACACACACACACACACACACACACACACACACACACACACACACACACACACACACACACACACACACACACACACACACACACACACACACACACACACACACACACACACACACACACACACACACACACACACACACACACACACACACACACACACACACACACACACACACACACACACACACACACACACACACACACACACACACACACACACACACACACACACACACACACACACACACACACACACACACACACACACACACACACACACACACACACACACACACACACACACCACACACACACACACACACACACACACACACACACACACACACACACACACACACACACACACACACACACACACACACACACACACACACACACACACACACACACACACACACACACACACACACACACACACACACACACACACACACACACACACACACACACACACACACACACACACACACACACACACACACACACACACACACACACACACACACACACACACACACACACACACACACACACACACACACACACACACACACACACACACACACACACACACACACACACACACACACACACACACACACACACACACACACACACACACACACACACACACACACACACACACACACACACACACACACACACACACACACACACACACACACACACACACACACACACACACACACACACACACACACACACACACACACACACACACACACACACACACACACACACACACACACACACACACACACACACACACACACACACACACACACACACACACACACACACACACACACACACACACACACACACACACACACACACACACACACACACACACACACACACACACACACACACACACACACACACACACACACACACACACACACACACACACACACACACACACACACACACACACACACACACACACACACACACACACACACACACACACACACACACACACACACACACACACACACACACACACACACACACACACACACACACAC
>JAWWQZ010000030.1:940000-952500 GCA_033815515.1 Cryptocheilus praepositus | reverse complement strand
CACACACACACACACACACACACACACACACACACACACACACACACACACACACACACACACACACACACACACACACACACACACACACACACACACACACACACACACACACACACACACACACACACACACACACACACACACACACACACACACACACACACACACACACACACACACACACACACACACACACACACACACACACACACACACACACACACACACACACACACACACACACACACACACACACACACACACACACACACACACACACACACACACACACACACACACACACACACACACACACACACACACACACACACACACACACACACACACACACACACACACACACACACACACACACACACACACACACACACACACACACACACACACACACACACACACACACACACACACACACACACACACACACACACACACACACACACACACACACACACACACACACACACACACACACACACACACACACACACACACACACACACACACACACACACACACACACACACACACACACACACACACACACACACACACACACACACACACACACACACACACACACACACACACACACACACACACACACACACACACACACACACACACACACACACACACACACACACACACACACACACACACACACACACACACACACACACACACACACACACACACACACACACACACACACACACACACACACACACACACACACACACACACACACACACACACACACACACACACACACACACACACACACACACACACACACACACACACACACACACACACACACACACACACACACACACACACACACACACACACACACACACACACACACACACACACACACACACACACACACACACACACACACACACACACACACACACACACACACACACACACACACACACACACACACACACACACACACACACACACACACACACACACACACACACACACACACACACACACACACACACACACACACACACACACACACACACACACACACACACACACACACACACACACACACACACACACACACACACACACACACACACACACACACACACACACACACACACACACACACACACACACACACACACACACACACACACACACACACACACACACACACACACACACACACACACACACACACACACACACACACACACACACACACACACACACACACACCACACACACACACACACACACACACACACACACACACACACACACACACACACACACACACACACACACACACACACACACACACACACACACACACACACACACACACACACACACACACACACACACACACACACACACACACACACACACACACACACACACACACACACACACACACACACACACACACACACACACACACACACACACACACACACACACACACACACACACACACACACACACACACACACACACACACACACACACACACACACACACACACACACACACACACACACACACACACACACACACACACACACACACACACACACACACACACACACACACACACACACACACACACACACACACACACACACACACACACACACACACACACACACACACACACACACACACACACACACACACACACACACACACACACACACACACACACACACACACACACACACACACACACACACACACACACACACACACACACACACACACACACACACACACACACACACACACACACACACACACACACACACACACACACACACACACACACACACACACACACACACACACACACACACACACACACACACACACACACACACACACACACACACACACACACACACACACACACACACACACACACACACACACACACACACACACACACACACACACACACACACACACACACACACACACACACACACACACACACACACACACACACACACACACACACACACACACACACACACACACACACACACACACACACACACACACACACACACACACACACACACACACACACACACACACACACACACACACACACACACACACACACACACACACACACACACACACACACACACACACACACACACACACACACACACACACACACACACACACACACACACACACACACACACACACACACACACACACACACACACACACACACACACACACACACACACACACACACACACACACACACACACACACACACACACACACACACACACACACACACACACACACACACACACACACACACACACACACACACACACACACACACACACACACACACACACACACACACACACACACACACACACACACACACACACACACACACACACACACACACACACACACACACACACACACACACACACACACACACACACACACACACACACACACACACACACACACACACACACACACACACACACACACACACACACACACACACACACACACACACACACACACACACACACACACACACACACACACACACACACACACACACACACACACACACACACACACACACACACACACACACACACACACACACACACACACACACACACACACACACACACACACACACACACACACACACACACACACACACACCACACACACACACACACACACACACACACACACACACACACACACACACACACACACACACACACACACACACACACACACACACACACACACACACACACACACACACACACACACACACACACACACACACACACACACACACACACACACACACACACACACACACACACACACACACACACACACACACACACACACACACACACACACACACACACACACACACACACACACACACACACACACACACACACACACACACACACACACACACACACACACACACACACACACACACACACACACACACACACACACACACACACACACACACACACACACACACACACACACACACACACACACACACACACACACACACACACACACACACACACACACACACACACACACACACACACACACACACACACACACACACACACACACACACACACACACACACACACACACACACACACACACACACACACACACACACACACACACACACACACACACACACACACACACACACACACACACACACACACACACACACACACACACACACACACACACACACACACACACACACACACACACACACACACACACACACACACACACACACACACACACACACACACACACACACACACACACACACACACACACACACACACACACACACACACACACACACACACACACACACACACACACACACACACACACACACACACACACACACACACACACACACACACACACACACACACACACACACACACACACACACACACACACACACACACACACACACACACACACACACACACACACACACACACACACACACACACACACACACACACACACACACACACACACACACACACACACACACACACACACACACACACACACACACACACACACACACACACACACACACACACACACACACACACACACACACACACACACACACACACACACACACACACACACACACACACACACACACACACACACACACACACACACACACACACACACACACACACACACACACACACACACACACACACACACACACACACACACACACACACACACACACACACACACACACACACACACACACACACACACACACACACACACACACACACACACACACACACACACACACACACACACACACACACACACACACACACACACACACACACACACACACACACACACACACACACACACACACACACACACACACACACACACACACACACACACACACACACACACACACACACACACACACACACACACACACACACACACACACACACACACACACACACACACACACACACACACACACACACACACACACACACACACACACACACACACACACACACACACACACACACACACACACACACACACACACACACACACACACACACACACACACACACACACACACACACACACACACACACACACACACACACACACACACACACACACACACACACACACACACACACACACACACACACACACACACACACACACACACACACACACACACACACACACACACACACACACACACACACACACACACACACACACACACACACACACACACACACACACACACACACACACACACACACACACACACACACACACACACACACACACACACACACACACACACACACACACACACACACACACACACACACACACACACACACACACACACACACACACACACACACACACACACACACACACACACACACACACACACACACACACACACACACACACACACACACACACACACACACACACACACACACACACACACACACACACACACACACACACACACACACACACACACACACACACACACACACACACACACACACACACACACACACACACACACACACACACACACACACACACACACACACACACACACACACACACACACACACACACACACACACACACACACACACACACACACACACACACACACACACACACACACACACACACACACACACACACACACACACACACACACACACACACACACACACACACACACACACACCACACACACACACACACACACACACACACACACACACACACACACACACACACACACACACACACACACACACACACACACACACACACACACACACACACACACACACACACACACACACACACACACACACACACACACACACACACACACACACACACACACACACACACACACACACACACACACACACACACACACACACACACACACACACACACACACACACACACACACACACACACACACACACACACACACACACACACACACACACACACACACACACAACACACACACACACACACACACACACACACACACACACACACACACACACACACACACACACACACACACACACACACACACACACACACACACACACACACACACACACACACACACACACACACACACACACACACACACACACACACACACACACACACACACACACACACACACACACACACACACACACACACACACACACACACACACACACACACACACACACACACACACACACACACACACACACACACACACACACACACACACACACACACACACACACACACACACACACACACACACACACACACACACACACACACACACACACACACACACACACACACACACACACACACACACACACACACACACACACACACACACACACACACACACACACACACACACACACACACACACACACACACACACACACACACACACACACACACACACACACACACACACACACACACACACACACACACACACACACACACACACACACACACACACACACACACACACACACACACACACACACACACACACACACACACACACACACACACACACACACACACACACACACACACACACACACACACACACACACACACACACACACACACACACACACACACACACACACACACACACACACACACACACACACACACACACACACACACACACACACACACACACACACACACACACACACACACACACACACACACACACACACACACACACACACACACACACACACACACACACACACACACACACACACACACACACACACACACACACACACACACACACACACACACACACACACACACACACACACACACACACACACACACACACACACACACACACACACACACACACACACACACACACACACACACACACACACACACACACACACACACACACACACACACACACACACACACACACACACACACACACACACACACACACACACACACACACACACACACACACACACACACACACACACACACACACACACACACACACACACACACACACACACACACACACACACACACACACACACACACACACACACACACACACACACACACACACACACACACACACACACACACACACACACACACACACACACACACACACACACACACACACACACACACACACACACACACACACACACACACACACACACACACACACACACACACACACACACACACACACACACACACACACACACACACACACACACACACACACACACACACACACACACACACACACACACACACACACACACACACACACACACACACACACACACACACACACACACACACACACACACACACACACACACACACACACACACACACACACACACACACACACACACACACACACACACACACACACACACACACACACACACACACACACACACACACACACACACACACACACACACACACACACACACACACACACACACACACACACACACACACACACACACACACACACACACACACACACACACACACACACACACACACACACACACACACACACACACACACACACACACACACACACACACACACACACACACACACACACACACACACACACACACACACACACACACACACACACACACACACACACACACACACACACACACACACACACACACACACACACACACACACACACACACACACACACACACACACACACACACACACACACACACACACACACACACACACACACACACACACACACACACACACACACACACACACACACACACACACACACACACACACACACACACACACACACACACACACACACACACACACACACACACACACACACACACACACACACACACACACACACACACACACACACACACACACACACACACACACACACACACACACACACACACACACACACACACACACACACACACACACACACACACACACACACACACACACACACACACACACACACACACACACACACACACACACACACACACACACACACACACACACACACACACACACACACACACACACACACACACACACACACACACACACACACACACACACACACACACACACACACACACACACACACACACACACACACACACACACACACACACACACACACACACACACACACACACACACACACACACACACACACACACACACACACACACACACACACACACACACACACACACACACACACACACACACACACACACACACACACACACACACACACACACACACACACACACACACACACACACACACACACACACACACACACACACACACACACACACACACACACACACACACACACACACACACACACACACACACACACACACACACACACACACACACACACACACACACACACACACACACACACACACACACACACACACACACACACACACACACACACACACACACACACACACACACACACACACACACACACACACACACACACACACACACACACACACACACACACACACACACACACACACACACACACACACACACACACACACACACACACACACACACACACACACACACACACACACACACACACACACACACACACACACACACACACACACACACACACACACACACACACACACACACACACACACACACACACACACACACACACACACACACACACACACACACACACACACACACACACACACACACACACACACACACACACACACACACACACACACACACACACACACACACACACACACACACACACACACACACACACACACACACACACACACACACACACACACACACACACACACACACACACACACACACACACACACACACACACACACACACACACACACACACACACACACACACACACACACACACACACACACACACACACACACACACACACACACACACACACACACACACACACACACACACACACACACACACACACACACACACACACACACACACACACACACACACACACACACACACACACACACACACACACACACACACACACACACACACACACACACACACACACACACACACACACACACACACACACACACACACACACACACACACACACACACACACACACACACACACACACACACACACACACACACACACACACACACACACACACACACACACACACACACACACACACACACACACACACACACACACACACACACACACACACACACACACACACACACACACACACACACACACACACACACACACACACACACACACACACACACACACACACACACACACACACACACACACACACACACACACACACACACACACACACACACACACACACACACACACACACACACACACACACACACACACACACACACACACACACACACACACACACACACACACACACACACACACACACACACACACACACACACACACACACACACACACACACACACACACACACACACACACACACACACACACACACACACACACACACACACACACACACACACACACACACACACACACACACACACACACACACACACACACACACACACACACACACACACACACACACACACACACACACACACACACACACACACACACACACACACACACACACACACACACACACACACACACACACACACACACACACACACACACACACACACACACACACACACACACACACACACACACACACACACACACACACACACACACACACACACACACACACACACACACACACACACACACACACACACACACACACACACACACACACACACACACACACACACACACACACACACACACACACACACACACACACACACACACACACACACACACACACACACACACACACACACACACACACACACACACACACACACACACACACACACACACACACACACACACACACACACACACACACACACACACACACACACACACACACACACACACACACACACACACACACACACACACACACACACACACACACACACACACACACACACACACACACACACACACACACACACACACACACACACACACACACACACACACACACACACACACACACACACACACACACACACACACACACACACACACACACACACACACACACACACACACACACACACACACACACACACACACACACACACACACACACACACACACACACACACACACACACACACACACACACACACACACACACACACACACACACACACACACACACACACACACACACACACACACACACACACACACACACACACACACACACCCACACACACACACACACACACACACACACACACACACACACACACACACACACACACACACACACACACACACACACACACACACACACACACACACACACACACACACACACACACACACACACACACACACACACACACACACACACACACACACACACACACACACACACACACACACACACACACACACACACACACACACACACACACACACACACACACACACACACACACACACACACACACACACACACACACACACACACACACACACACACACACACACACAACACCACACACACACACACACACACACACACACACACACACACACACACACACACACACACACACACACACACACACACACACACACACACACACACACACACACACACACACACACACACACACACACACACACACACACACACACACACACACACACACACACACACACACACACACACACACACACACACACACACACACACACACACACACACACACACACACACACACACACACACACACACACACACACACACACACACACACACACACACACACACACACACACACACACACACACACACACACACACACACACACACACACACACACACACACACACACACACACACACACACACACACACACACACACACACACACACACACACACACACACACACACACACACACACACACACACACACACACACACACACACACACACACACACACACACACACACACACACACACACACACACACACACACACACACACACACACACACACACACACACACACACACACACACACACACACACACACACACACACACACACACACACACACACACACACACACACACACACACACACACACACACACACACACACACACACACACACACACACACACACACACACACACACACACACACACACACACACACACACACACACACACACACACACACACACACACACACACACACACACACACACACACACACACACACACACACACACACACACACACACACACACACACACACACACACACACACACACACACACACACACACACACACACACACACACACACACACACACACACACACACACACACACACACACACACACACACACACACACACACACACACACACACACACACACACACACACACACACACACACACACACACACACACACACACACACACACACACACACACACACACACACACACACACACACACACACACACACACACACACACACACACACACACACACACACACACACACACACACACACACACACACACACACACACACACACACACACACACACACACACACACACACACACACACACACACACACACACACACACACACACACACACACACACACACACACACACACACACACACACACACACACACACACACACACACACACACACACACACACACACACACACACACACACACACACACACACACACACACACACACACACACACACACACACACACACACACACACACACACACACACACACACACACACACACACACACACACACACACACACACACACACACACACACACACACACACACACACACACACACACACACACACACACACACACACACACACACACACACACACACACACACACACACACACACACACACACACACACACACACACACACACACACACACACACACACACACACACACACACACACACACACACACACACACACACACACACACACACACACACACACACACACACACACACACACACACACACACACACACACACACACACACACACACACACACACACACACACACACACACACACACACACACACACACACACACACACACACACACACACACACACACACACACACACACACACACACACACACACACACACACACACACACACACACACACACACACACACACACACACACACACACACACACACACACACACACACACACACACACACACACACACACACACACACACACACACACACACACACACACACACACACACACACACACACACACACACACACACACACACACACACACACACACACACACACACACACACACACACACACACACACACACACACACACACACACACACACACACACACACACACACACACACCACACACACACACACACACACACACACACACACACACACACACACACACACACACACACACACACACACACACACACACACACACACACACACACACACACACACACACACACACACACACACACACACACACACACACACACACACACACACACACACACACACACACACACACACACACACACACACACACACACACACACACACACACACACACACACACACACACACACACACACACACACACACACACACACACACACACACACACACACACACACACACACACACACACACACACACACACACACACACACACACACACACACACACACACACACACACACACACACACACACACACACACACACACACACACACACACACACACACACACACACACACACACACACACACACACACACACACACACACACACACACACACACACACACACACACACACACACACACACACACACACACACACACACACACACACACACACACACACACACACACACACACACACACACACACACACACACACACACACACACACACACACACACACACACACACACAC
>JAWWQZ010000030.1:927500-932500 GCA_033815515.1 Cryptocheilus praepositus | reverse complement strand
CACACACACACACACACACACACACACACACACACACACACACACACACACACACACACACACACACACACACACACACACACACACCACACACACACACACACACACACACACACACACACACACACACACACACACACACACACACACACACACACACACACACACACACACACACACACACACACACACACACACACACACACACACACACACACACACACACACACACACACACACACACACACACACACACACACACACACACACACACACACACACACACACACACACACACACACACACACACACACACACACACACACACACACACACACACACACACACACACACACACACACACACACACACACACACACACACACACACACACACACACACACACACACACACACACACACACACACACACACACACACACACACACACACACACACACACACACACACACACACACACACACACACACACACACACACACACACACACACACACACACACACACACACACACACACACACACACACACACACACACACACACACACACACACACACACACACACACACACACACACACACACACACACACACACACACACACACACACACACACACACACACACACACACACACACACACACACACACACACACACACACACACACACACACACACACACACACACACACACACACACACACACACACACACACACACACACACACACACACACACACACACACACACACACACACACACACACACACACACACACACACACACACACACACACACACACACACACACACACACACACACACACACACACACACACACACACACACACACACACACACACACACACACACACACACACACACACACACACACACACACACACACACACACACACACACACACACACACACACACACACACACACACACACACACACACACACACACACACACACACACACACACACACACACACACACACACACACACACACACACACACACACACACACACACACACACACACACACACACACACACACACACACACACACACACACACACACACACACACACACACACACACACACACACACACACACACACACACACACACACACACACACACACACACACACACACACACACACACACACACACACACACACACACACACACACACACACACACACACACACACACACACACACACACACACACACACACACACACACACACACACACACACACACACACACACACACACACACACACACACACACACACACACACACACACACACACACACACACACACACACACACACACACACACACACACACACACACACACACACACACACACACACACACACACACACACACACACACACACACACACACACACACACACACACACACACACACACACACACACACACACACACACACACACACACACACACACACACACACACACACACACACACACACACACACACACACACACACACACACACACACACACACACACACACACACACACACACACACACACACACACACACACACACACACACACACACACACACACACACACACACACACACACACACACACACACACACACACACACACACACACACACACACACACACACACACACACACACACACACACACACACACACACACACACACACACACACACACACACACACACACACACACACACACACACACACACACACACACCACACACACACACACACACACACACACACACACACACACACACACACACACACACACACACACACACACACACACACACACACACACACACACACACACACACACACACACACACACACACACACACACACACACACACACACACACACACACACACACACACACACACACACACACACACACACACACACACACACACACACACACACACACACACACACACACACACACACACACACACACACACACACACACACACACACACACACACACACACACACACACACACACACACACACACACACACACACACACACACACACACACACACACACACACACACACACACACACACACACACACACACACACACACACACACACACACACACACACACACACACACACACACACACACACACACACACACACACACACACACACACACACACACACACACACACACACACACACACACACACACACACACACACACACACACACACACACACACACACACACACACACACACACACACACACACACACACACACACACACACACACACACACACACACACACACACACACACACACACACACACACACACACACACACACACACACACACACACACACACACACACACACACACACACACACACACACACACACACACACACACACACACACACACACACACACACACACACACACACACACACACACACACACACACACACACACACACACACACACACACACACACACACACACACACACACACACACACACACACACACACACACACACACACACACACACACACACACACACACACACACACACACACACACACACACACACACACACACACACACACACACACACACACACACACACACACACACACACACACACACACACACACACACACACACACACACACACACACACACACACACACACACACACACACACACACACACACACACACACACACACACACACACACACACACACACACACACACACACACACACACACACACACACACACACACACACACACACACACACACACACACACATATACACACACATACACACACACACACACACACACACACACACACACACACACACACACACACACACACACACACACACACACACACACACACACACACACACACACACACACACACACACACACACACACACACACACACACACACACACACTAATAATAATATATATATATATATATATATATATATATATATATATATATATATATATATATATATATATATATATATATATATATATATATATATATATATATATATATATATATATATATATATATATATATATATATATATATATATATATATATATATATATATATATATATATATATATATATATATATATATATATATATATATATATAT
Organism: Cryptocheilus praepositus; assembly: GCA_033815515.1. Classification (NCBI taxonomy): domain Eukaryota; kingdom Metazoa; phylum Arthropoda; class Insecta; order Hymenoptera; family Pompilidae; genus Cryptocheilus; species Cryptocheilus praepositus. Next base: position 929,251 of record JAWWQZ010000030.1, on the reverse strand, counting down.
ATATATATATATATATATATATATATATATATATATATATATATATATATATATATATATAATACACACACACACACACACACACACACACACACACACACACACACACACACACACACACACACACACACACACACACACACACACACACACACACACACACACACACACACACACACACACACACACACACACACACACACACACACACACACACACACACACACACACACACACACACACACACACACACACACACACACACACACACACACCACACACACACACACACACACACACACACACACACACACACACACACACACACACACACACACACACACACACACACACACACACACACACACACACACACACACACACACACACACACACACACACACACACACACACACACACACACACACACACACACACACACACACACACACACACACACACACACACACACACACACACACACACACACACACACACACACACACACACACACACACACACACACACACACACACACACACACACACACACACACACACACACACACACACACACACACACACACACACACACACACACACACACACACACACACACACACACACACACACACACACACACACACACACACACACACACACACACACACACACACACACACACACACACACACACACACACACACACACACCACACACACACACACACACACACACACACACACACACACACACACACACACACACACACACACACACACACACACACACACACACACACACACACACACACACACACACACACACACACACACACACACACCACACACACACACACACACACACACACACACACACACACACACACACACACACACACACACACACACACACACACACACACACACACACACACACACACACACACACACACACACACACACACACACACACACACACACACACACACACACACACACACACACACACACACACACACACACACACACACACACACACACACACACACACACACACACACACACACACACACACACACACAATAAATAAATACACACACACACACACACACACACACACACACACACACACACACACACACACACACACACACACACACACACACACACACACACACACACACACACACACACACACACACACACACACACACACACACACACACACACAATAATATATAATAAATCACAACAATAACAATAACACACACACACACACACAACACACACACAACTAAGTAATGTTCAACAATTAATATAACAACAACATTAATCAACAACACGAATGATCAAATAAACGTATGATCCAACAACAATACGAACAATAGAATAATAATACCAACAATAATAATAATGTAATGTAATAATAATAACAACAAACAATAATAAATACAATACCAACAACAACATAATAATAATAATAAATAATAATAATAATAATAAATATAATAAATAAATAAATAAATAATAATAATAATAATAATAAATAATAATAATAATAAATAATAATAATAATAATAAATAATAATAATAATAATAATAATAATAATAATAATAATAATAATAAATAATAATAATAATAATAATAATAATAATAATAATAATAATAATAATAATAATAATAATAATTGAAATAATAAATAATAATAATAATAATTAATAATTAATAATTAATAAATAATAATAATAA
>JAWWQZ010000030.1:915000-922500 GCA_033815515.1 Cryptocheilus praepositus | reverse complement strand
CACACACACACACACACACACACACACACACACACACACACACACACACACACACACACACACACACACACACACACACACACACACACACACACACACACACACACACACACACACACACACACACACACACACACACACACACACACACACACACACACACACACACACACACACACACACACACACACACACACACACACACACACACACACACACACACACACACACACACACACACACACACACACACACACACACACACACACACACACACACACACACACACACACACACACACACACACACACACACACACACACACACACACACACACACACACACACACACACACACACACACACACACACACACACACACACACACACACACACACACACACACACACACACACACACACACACACACACACACACACACACACACACACACACACACACACACACACACACACACACACACACACACACACACACACACACACACACACACACACACACACACACACACACACACACACACACACACACACACACACACACACACACACACACACACACACACACACACACACACACACACACACACACACACACACACACACACACACACACACACACACACACACACACACACACACACACACACACACACACACACACACACACACACACACACACACACACACACACACACACACACACACACACACACACACACACACACACACACACACACACACACACACACACACACACACACACACACACACACACACACACACACACACACACACACACACACACACACACACACACACACACACACACACACACACACACACACACACACACACACACACACACACACACACACACACACACACACACACACACACACACACACACACACACACACACACACACACACACACACACACACACACACACACACACACACACACACACACACACACACACACACACACACACACACACACACACACACACACACACACACACACACACACACACACACACACACACACACACACACACACACACACACACACACACACACACACACACACACACACACACACACACACACACACACACACACACACACACACACACACACACACACACACACACACACACACACACACACACACACACACACACACACACACACACACACACACACACACACACACACACACACACACACACACACACACACACACACACACACACACACACACACACACACACACACACACACACACACACACACACACACACACACACACACACACACACACACACACACACACACACACACACACACACACACACACACACACACACACACACACACACACACACACACACACACACACACACACACACACACACACACACACACACACACACACACACACACACACACACACACACACACACACACACACACACACACACACACACACACACACACACACACACACACACACACACACACACACACACACACACACACACACACACACACACACACACACACACACACACACACACACACACACACACACACACACACACACACACACACACACACACACACACACACACACACACACACACACACACACACACACACACACACACACACACACACACACACACACACACACACACACACACACACACACACACACACACACACACACACACACACACACACACACACACACACACACACACACACACACACACACACACACACACACACACACACACACACACACACACACACACACACACACACACACACACACACACACACACACACACACACACACACACACACACACACACACACACACACACACACACACACACACACACACACACACACACACACACACACACACACACACACACACACACACACACACACACACACACACACACACACACACACACACACACACACACACACACACACACACACACACACACACACACACACACACACACACACACACACACACACACACACACACACACACACACACACACACACACACACACACACACACACACACACACACACACACACACACACACACACACACACACACACACACACACACACACACACACACACACACACACACACACACACACACACACACACACACACACACACACACACACACACACACACACACACACACACACACACACACACACACACACACACACACACACACACACACACACACACACACACACACACACACACACACACACACACACACACACACACACACACACACACACACACACACACACACACACACACACACACACACACACACACACACACACACACACACACACACACACACACACACACACACACACACACACACACACACACACACACACACACACCACACACCACACACACACACACACACACACACACACACACACACACACACACACACACACACACACACACACACACACACACACACACACACACACACACACACACACACACACACACACACACACACACACACACACACACACACACACACACACACACACACACACACACACACACACACACACACACACACACACACACACACACACACACACACACACACACACACACACACACACACACACACACACACACACACACACACACACACACACACACACACACACACACACACACACACACACACACACACACACACACACACACACACACACACACACACACACACACACACACACACACACACACACACACACACACACACACACACACACACACACACACACACACACACACACACACACACACACACACACACACACACACACACACACACACACACACACACACACACACACACACACACACACACACACACACACACACACACACACACACACACACACACACACACACACACACACACACACACACACACACACACACACACACACACACACACACACACACACACACACACACACACACACACACACACACACACACACACACACACACACACACACCACACACACACACACACACACACACACACACACACACACACACACACACACACACACACACACACACACACACACACACACACACACACACACACACACACACACACACACACACACACACACACACACACACACACACACACACACACACACACACACACACACACACACACACACACACACACACACACACACACACACACACACACACACACACACACACACACACACACACACACACACACACACACACACACACACACACACACACACACACACACACACACACACACACACACACACACACACACACACACACACACACACACACACACACACACACACACACACACACACACACACACACACACACACACACACACACACACACACACACACACACACACACACACACACACACACACACACACACACACACACACACACACACACACACACACACACACACACACACACACACACACACACACACACACACACACACACACACACACACACACACACACACACACACACACACACACACACACACACACACACACACACACACACACACACACACACACACACACACACACACACACACACACACACACACACACACACACACACACACACACACACACACACACACACACACACACACACACACACACACACACACACACACACACACACACACACACACACACACACACACACACACACACACACACACACACACACACACACACACACACACACACACACACACACACACACACACACACACACACACACACACACACACACACACACACACACACACACACACACACACACACACACACACACACACACACACACACACACACACACACACACACACACACACACACACACACACACACACACACACACACACACACACACACACACACACACACACACACACACACACACACACACACACACACACACACACACACACACACACACACACACACACACACACACACACACACACACACACACACACACACACACACACACACACACACACACACACACACACACACACACACACACACACACACACACACACACACACACACACACACACACACACACACACACACACACACACACACACACACACACACACACACACACACACACACACACACACACACACACACACACACACACACACACACACACACACACACACACACACACACACACACACACACACACACACACACACACACACACACACACACACACACACACACACACACACACACACACACACACACACACACACACACACACACACACACACACACACACACACACACACACACACACACACACACACACACACACACACACACACACACACACACACACACACACACACACACACACACACACACACACACACACACACACACACACACACACACACACACACACACACACACACACACACACACACACACACACACACACACACACACACACACACACACACACACACACACACACACACACACACACACACACACACACACACACACACACACACACACACACACACACACACACACACACACACACACACACACACACACACACACACACACACACACACACACACACACACACACACACACACACACACACACACACACACACACACACACACACACACACACACACACACACACACACACACACACACACACACACACACACACACACACACACACACACACACACACACACACACACACACACACACACACACACACACACACACACACACACACACACACACACACACACACACACACACACACACACACACACACACACACACACACACACACACACACACACACACACACACACACACACACACACACACACACACACACACACACACACACACACACACACACACACACACACACACACACACACACACACACACACACACACACACACACACACACACACACACACACACACACACACACACACACACACACACACACACACACACACACACACACACACACACACACACACACACACACCACACACACACACACACACACACACACACACACACACACACACACACACACACACACACACACACACACACACACACACACACACACACACACACACACACACACACACACACACACACACACACACACACACACACACACACACACACACACACACACACACACACACACACACACACACACACACACACACACACACACACACACACACACACACACACACACACACACACACACACACACACACACACACACACACACACACACACACACACACACACACACACACACACACACACACACACACACACACACACACACACACACACACACACACACACACACACACACACACACACACACACACACACACACACACACACACACACACACACACACACACACACACACACACACACACACACACACACACACACACACACACACACACACACACACACACACACACACACACACACACACACACACACACACACACACACACACACACACACACACACACACACACACACACACACACACACACACACACACACACACACACACACACACACACACACACACACACACACACACACACACACACACACACACACACACACACACACACACACACACACACACACACACACACACACACACACACACACACACACACACACACACACACACACACACACACACACACACACACACACACACACACACACACACACACACACACACACACACACACACACACACACACACACACACACACACACACACACACACACACACACACACACACACACACACACACACACACACACACCACACACACACACACACACACACACACACACACACACACACACACACACACACACACACACACACACACACACACACACACACACACACACACACACACACACACACACACACACACACACACACACACACACACACACACACACACACACACACACACACACACACACACACACACACACACACACACACACACACACACACACACACACACACACACACACACACACACACACACACACACACACACACACACACACACACACACACACACACACACACACACCACACACACACACACACACACACACACACACACACACACACACACACACACACACACACACACACACACACACACACACACACACACACACACACACACACACACACACACACACACACACACACACACACACACACACACACACACACACACACACACACACACACACACACACACACACACACACACACACACACACACACACACACACACACACACACACACACACACACACACACACACACACACACACACACACACACACACACACACACACACACACACACACACACACACACACACACACACACACACACACACACACACACACACACACACACACACACACACACACACACACACACACACACACACACACACACACACACACACACACACACACACACACACACACACACACACACACACACACACACACACACACACACACACACACACACACACACACACACACACACACACACACACACACACACACACACACACACACACACACACACACACACACACACACACACACACACACACACACACACACACACACACACACACACACACACACACACACACACACACACACACACACACACACACACACACACACACACACACACACACACACACACACACACACACACACACACACACACACACACACACACACACACACACACACACACACACACACACACACACACACACACACACACACACACACACACACACACACACACACACACACACACACACACACACACACACACACACACACACACACACACACACACACACACACACACACACACACACACACACACACACACACACACACACACACACACACACACACACACACACACACACACACACACACACACACACACACACACACACACACACACACACACACACACACACACACACACACACACCACACACACACACACACACACACACACACACACACACACACACACACACACACACACACACACACACACACACACACACACACACACACACACACACACACACACACACACACACACACACACACACACACACACACACACACACACACACACACACACACACACACACACACACACACACACACACACAC
>JAWWQZ010000030.1:905000-907500 GCA_033815515.1 Cryptocheilus praepositus | reverse complement strand
CACACACACACACACACACACACACACACACACACACACACACACACACACACACACACACACACACACACACACACACACACACACACACACACACACACACACACACACACACACACACACACACACACACACACACACACACACACACACACACACACACACACACACACACACACACACACACACACACACACACACACACACACACACACACACACACACACACACACACACACACACACACACACACACACACACACACACACACACACACACACACACACACACACACACACACACACACACACACACACACACACACACACACACACACACACACACACACACACACACACACACACACACACACACACACACACACACACACACACACACACACACACACACACACACACACACACACACACACACACACACACACACACACACACACACACACACACACACACACACACACACACACACACACACACACACACACACACACACACACACACACACACACACACACACACCACACACACACACACACACACACACACACACACACACACACACACACACACACACACACACACACACACACACACACACACACACACACACACACACACACACACACACACACACACACACACACACACACACACACACACACACACACACACACACACACACACACACACACACACACACACACACACACACACACACACACACACACACACACACACACACACACACACACACACACACACACACACACACACACACACACACACACACACACACACACACACACACACACACACACACACACACACACACACACACACACACACACACACACACACACACACACACACACACACACACACACACACACACACACACACACACACACACACACACACACACACACACACACACACACACACACACACACACACACACACACACACACACACACACACACACACACACACACACACACACACACACACACACACACACACACACACACACACACACACACACACACACACACACACACACACACACACACACACACACACACACACACACACACACACACACACACACACACACACACACACACACACACACACACACACACACACACACACACACACACACACACACACACACACACACACACACACACACACACACACACACACACACACACACACACACACACACACACACACACACACACACCACACACACACACACACACACACACACACACACACACACACACACACACACACACACACACACACACACACACACACACACACACACACACACACACACACACACACACACACACACACACACACACACACACACACACACACACACACACACACACACACACACACACACACACACACACACACACACACACACACACACACACACACACACACACACACACACACACACACACACACACACACACACACACACACACACACACACACACACACACACACACACACACACACACACACACACACACACACACACACACACACACACACACACACACACACACACACACACACACACACACACACACACACACACACACACACACACACACACACACACACACACACACACACACACACACACACACACACACACACACACACACACACACACACACACACACACACACACACACACACACACACACACACACACACACACACACACACACACACACACACACACACACACACACACACACACACACACACACACACACACACACACACACACACACACACACACACACACACACACACACACACACACACACACACACACACACACACACACACACACACACACACACACACACACACACACACACACACACACACACACACACACACACACACACACACACACACACACACACACACACACACACACACACACACACACACACACACACACACACACACACACACACACACACACACACACACACACACACACACACACACACACACACACACACACACACACACACACACACACACACACACACACACACACACACACACACACACACACACACACACACACACACACACACACACACACACACACACACACACACACACACACACACACACACACACACACACACACACACACACACACACACACACACACACACACACACACACACACACACACACACACACACACACACACACACACACACACACACACACACACACACACACACACACACACACACACACACACACACACACACACACACACACACACACACACACACACACACACACACACACACACACACACACACACACACACACACACACACACACACACACACACACACACACACACACACACACACACACACACACACACACACACACACACACACACACACACACACACA
>JAWWQZ010000030.1:880000-882500 GCA_033815515.1 Cryptocheilus praepositus | reverse complement strand
CACACACACACACACACACACACACACACACACACACACACACACACACACACACACACACACACACACACACACACACACACACACACACACACACACACACACACACACACACACACACACACACACACACACACACACACACACACACACACACACACACACACACACACACACACACACACACACACACACACACACACACACACACACACACACACACACACACACACACACACACACACACACACACACACACACACACACACACACACACACACACACACACACACACACACACACACACACACACACACACACACACACACACACACACACACACACACACACACACACACACACACACACACACACACACACACACACACACACACACACACACACACACACACACACACACACACACACACACACACACACACACACACACACACACACACACACACACACACACACACACACACACACACACACACACACACACACACACACACACACACACACACACACACACACACACACACACACACACACACCACACACACACACACACACACACACACACACACACACACACACACACACACACACACACACACACACACACACACACACACACACACACACACACACACACACACACACACACACACACACACACACACACACACACACACACACACACACACACACACACACACACACACACACACACACACACACACACACACACACACACACACACACACACACACACACACACACACACACACACACACACACACACACACACACACACACACACACACACACACACACACACACACACACACACACACACACACACACACACACACACACACACACACACACACCACACACACACACACACACACACACACACACACACACACACACACACACACACACACACACACACACACACACACACACACACACACACACACACACACACACACACACACACACACACACACACACACACACACACACACACACACACACACACACACACACACACACACACACACACACACACACACACACACACACACACACACACACACACACACACACACACACACACACACACACACACACACACACACACACACACACACACACACACACACACACACACACACACACACACACACACACACACACACACACACACACACACACACACACACACACACACACACACACACACACACACACACACACACACACACACACACACACACACACACACACACACACACACACACACACACACACACACACACACACACACACACACACACACACACACACACACACACACACACACACACACACACACACACACACACACACACACACACACACACACACACACACACACACACACACACACACACACACACACACACACACACACACACACACACACACACACACACACACACACACACACACACACACACACACACACACACACACACACACACACACACACACACACACACACCACACACACACACACACACACACACACACACACACACACACACACACACACACACACACACACACACACACACACACACACACACACACACACACACACACACACACACACACACACACACACACACACACACACACACACACACACACACACACACACACACACACACACACACACACACACACACACACACACACACACACACACACACACACACACACACACACACACACACACACACACACACACACACACACACACACACACACACACACACACACACACACACACACACACACACACACACACACACACACACACACACACACACACACACACACACACACACACACACACACACACACACACACACACACACACACACACACACACACACACACACACACACACACACACACACACACACACACACACACACACACACACACACACACACACACACACACACACACACACACACACACACACACACACACACACACACACACACACACACACACACACACACACACACACACACACACACACACACACACACACACACACACACACACACACACACACACACACACACACACACACACACACACACACACACACACACACACACACACACACACACACACACACACACACACACACACACACACACACACACACACACACACACACACACACACACACACACACACACACACACACACACACACACACACACACACACACACACACACACACACACACACACACACACACACACACACACACACACACACACACACACACACACACACACACACACACACACACACACACACACACACACACACACACACACACACACACACACACACACACACACACACACACACACACACACACACACACACACACACACACACACACACACACACACACACACAC
>JAWWQZ010000030.1:870000-875000 GCA_033815515.1 Cryptocheilus praepositus | reverse complement strand
CACACACACACACACACACACACACACACACACACACACACACACACACACACACACACACACACACACACACACACACACACACACACACACACACACACACACACACACACACACACACACACACACACACACACACACACACACACACACACACACACACACACACACACACACACACACACACACACACACACACACACACACACACACACACACACACACACACACACACACACACACACACACACACACACACACACACACACACACACACACACACACACACACACACACACACACACACACACACACACACACACACACACACACACACCACACACACACACACACACACACACACACACACACACACACACACACACACACACACACACACACACACACACACACACACACACACACACACACACACACACACACACACACACACACACACACACACACACACACACACACACACACACACACACACACACACACACACACACACACACACACACACACACACACACACACACACACACACACACACACACACACACACACACACACACACACACACACACACACACACACACACACACACACACACACACACACACACACACACACACACACACACACACACACACACACACACACACACACATATTAATAATAATAATCAACCACACACACACACACACACACACACACACACACACACACACACACACACACACACACACACACACACACACACACACACACACACACACACACACACACACACACACACACACACACACACACACACACACACACACACACACACACACACACACACACACACACACACACACACACACACACACACACACACACACACACACACACACACACACACACACACACACACACACACACACACACACACACACACACACACACACACCACACACACACACACACACACACACACACACACACACACACACACACACACACACACACACACCACACACACACACACACACACACACACACACACACACACACACAATAAATAATAATAATAATAATAATTATAAACTAACACACACACACACACACACACACACACACACACACACACACACACACACACACACACACACACACACACACACACACACACACACACACACACACACACACACACACACACACACACACACACACACACACACACACACACACACACACACACACACACACACACACACACACACACACACACACACACACACACACACACACACACACACACACACACACACACACACACACACACACACACACACACACACACACACACACACACACACACACACACACACACACACACACACACACACACACACACACACACACACACACACACACACACACACACACACACACACACACACACACACACACACACACACACACACACACACACACACACACACACACACACACACACACACACACACACACACACACACACACACACACACACACACACACACACACACACACACACACCACACACACACACACACACACACACACCACACACACACACACACACACAAATACACACACACACACACACACACACACACACACACACACACACACACACACACACACACACACACACACACACACACACACACACACACACACACACACACACACACACACACACACACACACACACACACACACACACACACACACACACACACACACACACACACACACACACACACACACACACACACACACACACACACACACACACACACACACACACACACACACACACACACACACACACACACACACACACACACACACACACACACACACACACACACACACACACACACACACACACACACACACACACACACACACACACACACACACACACACACACACACACACACACACACACACACACACACACACACACACACACACACACACACACACACACACACACACACACACACACACACACACACACACACACACACAACTACACACACACACACACACACACACACACACACACACACACACACACACACACACACACACACACACACACACACACACACACACACACACACACACACACACACACACACACACACACACCACACACACACACACACACACACACACACACACACACACACACACACACACACACACACACACACACACACACACACACACACACACACACACACACACACACACACACACACACACCACACACACACACACACACACACACACACACACACACACACACACACACACACACACACACACACACACACACACACACACACACACACACACACACACACACACACACACACACACACACACACACACACACACACACACACACACACACACACACACACACACACACACACACACACACACACACACACACACACACACACACACACACACACACACACACACACACACACACACACACACACACACACACACACACACACACACACACACACACACACACACACACACACACACACACACACACACACACACACACACACACACACACACACACACACACACACACACACACACACACACACACACACACACACACACACACACACACACACACACACACACACACACACACACACACACACACACACACACACACACACACACACACACACACACACACACACACACACACACACACACACACACACACACACACACACACACACACACACACACACACACACACACACACACACACACACACACACACACACACACACACACCACACACACACACACACACACACACACACACACACACACACACACACACACACACACACACACACACACACACACACACACACACACACACACACACACACACACACACACACACACACACACACACACACACACACACACACACACACACACCACACACACACACACACACACACACACACACACACACACACACACACACACACACACACACACACACACACACACACACACACACACACACCACACACACACACACACACACACACACACACACACACACACACACACACACACACACACACACACACACACACCACACACACACACACACACACACACACACACACACACACACACACACACACACACACACACACACACACACACACACACACACACACACACACACACACACACACACACACACACACACACACACACACACACACACACACACACACACACACACACACACACACACACACACACACACACACACACACACACACACACACACACACACACACACACACACACACACACACACACACACACACACACACACACACACACACACACACACACACACACACACACACACACACACACACACACACACACACACACACACACACACACACACACACACACACACACACACACACACACACACACACACACACACACACACACACACACACACACACACACACACACACACACACACACACACACACACACACACACACACACACACACACACACACACACACACACACACACACACACACACACACACACACACACACACACACACACACACACACACACACACACACACACACACACACACACACACACACACACACACACACACACACACACACACACACACACACACACACACACACACACACACACACACACACACACACACACACACACACACACACACACACACACACACACACACACACACACACACACACACACACACACACACACACACACACACACACACACACACACACACACACACACACACACACACACACACACACACACACACACACACACACACACACCACACACACACACACACACACACACACACACACACACACACACACACACACACACACACACACACACACACACACACACACACACACACACACACACACACACACACACACACACACACACACACACACACACACACACACACACACACACACACACACACACACACACACACACACACACACACACACACACACACACACACACACACACACCACACACACACACACACACACACACACACACACCACACACACACACACACACACACACACACACACACACACACACACACACACACACACACACACACACACACACACACACACACACACACACACACACACACACACACACACACACACACCACACACACACACACACACACACACACACACACACACACACACACACACACACACACACACACACACACACACACACACACACACACACACACACACACACACACACACACACACACACACACACACACACACACCACACACACACACACACACACACACACACACACACACACACACACACACACACACACACACACACACACACACACACACACACACACACACACACACACACACACACACACACACACACACACACACACACACACACACACACACACACACACACACACACACACACACACACACACACACACACACACACACACACACACACACACACACACACACACACACACACACACACACACACACACACACACACACACACACACACACACACACACACACACACACACACACACACACACACACACACACACACACACACACACACACACACACACACACACACACACACACACACACACACACACACACACACACACACACACACACACACACACACACACACACACACACACACACACACACACACACACACACACACACACACACACACACACACACACACACACACACACACACACACACACACACACACACACACACACACACACACACACACACACACACACACACACA
>JAWWQZ010000030.1:855000-860000 GCA_033815515.1 Cryptocheilus praepositus | reverse complement strand
ACACACACACACACACACACACACACACACACACACACACACACACACACACACACACACACACACACACACACACACACACACACACACACACACACACACACACACACACACACACACACACACACACACACACACACACACACACACACACACACACACACACACACACACACACACACACACACACACACACACACACACACACACACACACACACACACACACACACACACACACACACACACACACACACACACACACACACACACACACACACACACACACACACACACACACACACACACACACACACACACACACACACACACACACACACACACACACACACACACACACACACACACACACACACACACACACACACACACACACACACACACACACACACACACACACACACACACACACACACACACACACACACACACACACACACACACACACACACACACACACACACACACACACACACACACACACACACACACACACACACACACACACACACACACACACACACACACACACACACACACACACACACACACACACACACACACACACACACACACACACACACACACACACACACACACACACACACACACACACACACACACACACACACACACACACACACACACACACACACACACACACACACACACACACACACACACACACACACACACACACACACACACACACACACACACACACACACACACACACACACACACACACACACACACACACACACACACACACACACACACACACACACACACACACACACACACACACACACACACACACACACACACACACACACACACACACACACACACACACACACACACACACACACACACACACACACACACACACACACACACACACACACACACACACACACACACACACACACACACACACACACACACACACACACACACACACACACACACACACACACACACACACACACACACACACACACACACACACACACACACACACACACACACACACACACACACACACACACACACACACACACACACACACACACACACACACACACACACACACACACACACACACACACACACACACACACACACACACACACACACACACACACACACACACACACACACACACACACACACACACACACACACACACACACACACACACACACACACACACACACACACACACACACACACACACACACACACACACACACACACACACACACACACACACACACACACACACACACACACACACACACACACACACACACACACACACACACACACACACACACACACACACACACACACACACACACACACACACACACACACACACACACACACACACACACACACACACACACACACACACACACACACACACACACACACACACACACACACACACACACACACACACACACACACACACACACACACACACACACACACACACACACACACACACACACACACACACACACACACACACACACACACACACACACACACACACACACACACACACACACCACACACACACACACACACACACACACACACACACACACACACACACACACACACACACACACACACACACACACACACACACACACACACACACACACACACACACACACACACACACACACACACACACACACACACACACACACACACACACACACACACACACACACACACACACACACACACACACACACACACACACACACACACACACACACACACACACACACACACACACACACACACACACACACACACACACACACACACACACACACACACACACACACACACACACACACACACACACACACACACACACACACACACACACACACACACACACACACACACACACACACACACACACACACACACACACACACACACACACACACACACACACACACACACACACACACACACACACACACACACACACACACACACACACACACACACACACACACACACACACACACACACACACACACACACACACACACACACACACACACACACACACACACACACACACACACACACACACACACACACACACACACACACACACACACACACACACACACACACACACACACACACACACACACACACACACACACACACACACACACACACACACACACACACACACACACACACACACACACACACACACACACACACACACACACACACACACACACACACACACACACACACACACACACACACACACACACACACACACACACACACACACACACACACACACACACACACACACACACACACACACACACACACACACACACACACACACACACACACACACACACACACACACACACACACACACACACACACACACACACACACACACACACACACACACACACACACACACACACACACACACACACACACACACACACACACACACACACACACACACACACACACACACACACACACACACACACACACACACACACACACACACACACACACACACACACACACACACACACACACACACACACACACACACACACACACACACACACACACACACACACACACACACACACACACACACACACACACACACACACACACACACACACACACACACACACACACACACACACACACACACACACACACACACACACACACACACACACACACACACACACACACACACACACACACACACACACACACACACACACACACACACACACACACACACACACACACACACACACACACACACACACACACACACACACACACACACACACACACACACACACACACACACACACACACACACACACACACACACACACACACACACACACACACACACACACACACACACACACACACACACACACACACACACACACACACACACACACACACACACACACACACACACACACACACACACACACACACACACACACACACACACACACACACACACACACACACACACACACACACACACACACACACACACACACACACACACACACACACACACACACACACACACACACACACACACACACACACACACACACACACACACACACACACACACACACACACACACACACACACACACACACACACACACACACACACACACACACACACACACACACACACACACACACACACACACACACACACACACACACACACACACACACACACACACACACACACACACACACACACACACACACACACACACACACACACACACACACACACACACACACACACACACACACACACACACACACACACACACACACACACACACACACACACACACACACACACACACACACACACACACACACACACACACACACACACACACACACACACACACACACACACACACACACACACACACACACACACACACACACACACACACACACACACACACACACACACACACACACACACACACACACACACACACACACACACACACACACACACACACACACACACACACACACACACACACACACACACACACACACACACACACACACACACACACACACACACACACACACACACACACACACACACACACACACACACACACACACACACACACACACACACACACACACACACACACACACACACACACACACACACACACACACACACACACACACACACACACACACACACACACACACACACACACACACACACACACACACACACACACACACACACACACACACACACACACACACACACACACACACACACACACACACACACACACACACACACACACACACACACACACACACACACACACACACACACACACACACACACACACACACACACACACACACACACACACACACACACACACACACACACACACACACACACACACACACACACACACACACACACACACACACACACACACACACACACACACACACACACACACACACACACACACACACACACACACACACACACACACACACACACACACACACACACACACACACACACACACACACACACACACACACACACACACACACACACACACACACACACACACACACACACACACACACACACACACACACACACACACACACACACACACACACACACACACACACACACACACACACACACACACACACACACACACACACACACACACACACACACACACACACACACACACACACACACACACACACACACACACACACACACACACACACACACACACACACACACACACACACACACACACACACACACACACACACACACACACACACACACACACACACACACACACACACACACACACACACACACACACACACACACACACACACACACACACACACACACACACACACACACACACACACACACACACACACACACACACACACACACACACACACACACACACACACACACACACACACACACACACACACACACACACACACACACACACACACACACACACACACACACACACACACACACACACACACACACACACACACACACACACACACACACACACACACACACACACACACACACACACACACACACACACACACACACACACACACACACACACACACACACACACACACACACACACACACACACACACACACACACACACACACACACACACACACACACACACACACACACACACACACACACACACACACACACACACACACACACACACACACACACACACACACACACACACACACACACACACACACACACACACACACACACACACACACACACACACACACACACACACACACA
>JAWWQZ010000030.1:845000-850000 GCA_033815515.1 Cryptocheilus praepositus | reverse complement strand
CACACACACACACACACACACACACACACACACACACACACACACACACACACACACACACACACACACACACACACACACACACACACACACACACACACACACACACACACACACACACACACACACACACACACACACACACACACACACACACACACACACACACACACACACACACACACACACACACACACACACACACACACACACACACACACACACACACACACACACACACACACACACACACACACACACACACACACACACACACACACACACACACACACACACACACACACACACACACACACACACACACCACACACACACACACACACACACACACACACACACACACACACACACACACACACACACACACACACACACACACACACACACACACACACACACACACACACACACACACACACACACACACACACACACACACACACACACACACACACACACACACACACACACACACACACACACACACACACACACACACACACACACACACACACACACACACACACACACACACACACACACACACACACACACACACACACACACACACACACACACACACACACACACACACACACACACACACACACACACACACACACACACACACACACACACACACACACACACACACACACACACACACACACACACACACACACACACACACACACACACACACACACACACACACACACACACACACACACACACACACACACACACACACACACACACACACACACACACACACACACACACACACACACACACACACACACACACACACACACACACACACACACACACACACACACACACACACACACACACACACACACACACACACACACACACACACACACACACACACACACACACACACACACACACACCACACACACACACACACACACACACACACACACACACACACACACACACACACACACACACACACACACACACACACACACACACACACACACACACACACACACACACACACACACACACACACACACACACACACACACACACACACACACACACACACACACACACACACACACACACACACACACACACACACACACACACACACACACACACACACACACACACACACACACACACACACACACACACACACACACACACACACACACACACACACACACACACACACACACACACACACACACACACACACACACACACACACACACACACACACACACACACACACACACACACACACACACACACACACACACACACACACACACACACACACACACACACACACACACACACACACACACACACCACACACACACACACACACACACACACACACACACACACACACACACACACACACACACACACACACACACACACACACACACACACACACACACACACACACACACACACACACACACACACACACACACACACACACACACACACACACACACACACACACACACACACACACACACACACACACACACACACACACACACACACACACACACACACACACACACACACACACACACACACACACACACACACACACACACACACACACACACACACACACACACACACACACACACACACACACACACACACACACACACACACACACACACACACACACACACACACACACACACACACACACACACACACACACACACACACACACACACACACACACACACACACACACACACACACACACACACACACACACACACACACACACACACACACACACACACACACACACACACACACACACACACACACACACACACACACACACACACACACACACACACACACACACACACACACACACACACACACACACACACACACACACACACACACACACACACACACACACACACACACACACACACACACACACACACACACACACACACACACACACACACACACACACACACACACACACACACACACACACACACACACACACACACACACACACACACACACACACACACACACACACACACACACACCCCCCCCCCCCCCCCCCCCCCCAACAACAACAACAACACACACACACACACACACACACACACACACACACACACACACACACACACACACACACACACACACACACACACACACACACACACACACACACACACACACACACACACACACACACACACACACACACACACACACACACACACACACACACACACACACACACACACACACACACACACACACACACACACACACACACACACACACACACACACACACACACACACACACACACACACACACACACACACACACACACACACACACACACACACACACACACACACACACACACACACACACACACACACACACACACACACACACACACACACACACACACACACACACACACACACACACACACACACACACACACACACACACACACACACACACACACACACACACACACACACACACACACACACACACACACACACACACACACACACACACACACACACACACACACACACACACACACACACACACACACACACACACACACACACACACACACACACACACACACACACACACACACACACACACACACACACACACACACACACACACACACACACACACACACACACACACACACACACACACACACACACACACACACACACACACACACACACACACACACACACACACACACACACACACACACACACACACACACACACACACACACACACACACACACACACACACACACACACACACACACACACACACACACACACACACACACACACACACACACACACACACACACACACACACACACACACACACACACACACACACACACACACACACACACACACACACACACACACACACACACACACACACACACACACACACACACACACACACACACACACACACACACACACACACACACACACACACACACACACACACACACACACACACACACACACACACACACACACACACACACACACACACACACACACACACACACACACACACACACACACACACACACACACACACACACACACACACACACACACACACACACACACACACACACACACACACACACACACACACACACACACACACACACACACACACACACACACACACACACACACACACACACACACACACACACACACACACACACACACACACACACACACACACACACACACACACACACACACACACACACACACACACACACACACACACACACACACACACACACACACACACACACACACACACACACACACACACACACACACACACACACACACACACACACACACACACACACACACACACACACACACACACACACACACACACACACACACACACACACACACACACACACACACACACACACACACACACACACACACACACACACACACACACACACACACACACACACACACACACACACACACACACACACACACACACACACACACACACACACACACACACACACACACACACACACACACACACACACACACACACACACACACACACACACACACACACACACACACACACACACACACACACACACACACACACACACACACACACACACCCCCCCACACACACACACACACACACACACACACACACACACACACACACACACACACACACACACACACACACACACACACACACACACACACACACACACACACACACACACACACACACACACACACACACACACACACACACACACACACACACACACACACACACACACACACACACACACACACACACACACACACACACACACACACACACACACACACACACACACACACACACACACACACACACACACACACACACACACACACACACACACACACACACACACACACACACACACACACACACACACACACACACACACACACACACACACACACACACACACACACACACACACACACACACACACACACACACACACACACACACACACACACACACACACACACACACACACACACACACACACACACACACACACACACACACACACACACACACACACACACACACACACACACACACACACACACACACACACACACACACACACACACACACACACACACACACACACACACACACACACACACACACACACACACACACACACACACACACACACACACACACACACACACACACACACACACACACACAACACACACACACACACACACACACACACACACACACACACACACACACACACACACACACACACACACACACACACACACACACACACACACACACACACACACACACACACACACACACACACACACACACACACACACACACACACACACACACACACACACACACACACACACACACACACACACACACACACACACACACACACACACACACACACACACACACACACACACACACACACACACACACACACACACACACACACACACACACACACACACACACACACACACACACACACACACACACACACACACACACACACACACACACACACACACACACACACACACACACACACACACACACACACACACACACACACACACACACACACACACACACACACACACACACACACACACACACACACACACACACACACACACACACACACACACACACACACACACACACACACACACACACACACACACACACACACACACACACACACACACACACACACACACACACACACACACACACACACACACACACACACACACACACACACACACACACACACACACACACACACACAC
>JAWWQZ010000030.1:800000-802500 GCA_033815515.1 Cryptocheilus praepositus | reverse complement strand
CACACACACACACACACACACACACACACACACACACACACACACACACACACACACACACACACACACACACACACACACACACACACACACACACACACACACACACACACACACACACACACACACACACACACACACACACACACACACACACACACACACACACACACACACACACACACACACACACACACACACACACACACACACACACACACACACACACACACACACACACACACACACACACACACACACACACACACACACACACACACACACACACACACACACACACACACACACACACACACACACACACACACACACACACACACACACACACACACACACACACACACACACACACACACACACACACACACACACACACACACACACACACACACACACACACACACACACACACACACACACACACACACACACACACACACACACACACACACACACACACACACACACACACACACACACACACACACACACACACACACACACACACACACACACACACACACACACACACACACACACACACACACACACACACACACACACACACACACACACACACACACACACACACACACACACACACACACACACACACACACACACACACACACACACACACACACACACACACACACACACACACACACACACACACACACACACACACACACACACACACACACACACACACACACACACACACACACACACACACACACACACACACACACACACACACACACACACACACACACACACCACACACACACACACACACACACACACACACACACACACACACACACACACACACACACACACACACACACACACACACACACACACACACACACACACACACACACACACACACACACACACACACACACACACACACACACACACACACACACACACACACACACACACACACACACACACACACACACACACACACACACACACACACACACACACACACACACACACACACACACACACACACACACACACACACACACACACACACACACACACACACACACACACACACACACACACACACACACACACACACACACACACACACACACACCACACACACACACACACACACACACACACACACACACACACACACACACACACACACACACACACACACACACACACACACACACACACACACACACACACACACACACACACACACACACACACACACACACACACACACACACACACACACACACACACACACACACACACACACACACACACACACACACACACAC
Source organism: Cryptocheilus praepositus (assembly GCA_033815515.1). NCBI lineage: Eukaryota > Metazoa > Arthropoda > Insecta > Hymenoptera > Pompilidae > Cryptocheilus > Cryptocheilus praepositus. The sequence continues at coordinate 801,163 of JAWWQZ010000030.1, read as the reverse complement.
ACACACACACACACACACACACACACACACACACACACACACACACACACACACACACACACACACACACACACACACACACACACACACACACACACACACACACACACACACACACACACACACACACACACACACCACACACACACACACACACACACACACACACACACACACACACACACACACACACACACACACACACACACACACACACACACACACACACACACACACACACACACACACACACACACACACACACACACACACACACACACACACACACACACACACACACACACACACACACACACACACACACACACACACACACACACACACACACACACACACACACACACACACACACACACACACACACACACACACACACACACACACACACACACACACACACACACACACACACACACACACACACACACACACACACACACACACACACACACACACACACACACACACACACACACACACACACACACACACACACACACACACACACACACACACACACACACACACACACACACACACACACACACACACACACACACACACACACACACACACACACACACACACACACACACACACACACACACACACACACACACACACACACACACACACACACACACACACACACACACACACACACACACACACACACACACACACACACACACACACACACACACACACACACACACACACACACACACACACACACACACACACACACACACACACACACACACACACACACACACACACACACACACACACACACACACACACACACACACACACACACACACACACACACACACACACACACACACACACACACACACACACACACACACACACACACACACACACACACACACACACACACACACACACACACACACACACACACACACACACACACACACACACACACACACACACACACACACACACACACACACACACACACACACACACACACACACACACACACACACACACACACACACACACACACACACACACACACACACACACACACACACACACACACACACACACACACACACACACACACACACACACACACACACACACACACACACACACACACACACACACAC
>JAWWQZ010000030.1:780000-795000 GCA_033815515.1 Cryptocheilus praepositus | reverse complement strand
CACACACACACACACACACACACACACACACACACACACACACACACACACACACACACACACACACACACACACACACACACACACACACACACACACACACACACACACACACACACACACACACACACACACACACACACACACACACACACACACACACACACACACACACACACACACACACACACACACACACACACACACACACACACACACACACACACACACACACACACACACACACACACACACACACACACACACACACACACACACACACACACACACACACACACACACACACACACACACACACACACACACACACACACACACACACACACACACACACACACACACACACACACACACACACACACACACACACACACACACACACACACACACACACACACACACACACACACACACACACACACACACACACACACACACACACACACACACACACACACACACACACACACACACACACACACACACACACACACACACACACACACACACACACACACACACACACACACACACACACACACACACACACACACACACACACACACACACACACACACACACACACACACACACACACACACACACACACACACACACACACACACACACACACACACACACACACACACACACACACACACACACACACACACACACACACACACACACACACACACACACACACACACACACACACACACACACACACACACACACACACACACACACACACACACACACACACACACACACACACACACACACACACACACACACACACACACACACACACACACACACACACACACACACACACACACACACACACACACACACACACACACACACACACACACACACACACACACACACACACACACACACACACACACACACACACACACACACACACACACACACACACACACACACACACACACACACACACACACACACACACACACACACACACACACACACACACACACACACACACACACACACACACACACACACACACACACACACACACACACACACACACACACACACACACACACACACACACACACACACACACACACACACACACACACACACACACACACACACACACACACACACACACACACACACACACACACACACACACACACACACACACACACACACACACACACACACACACACACACACACACACACACACACACACACACACACACACACACACACACACACACACACACACACACACACACACACACACACACACACACACACACACACACACACACACACACACACACACACACACACACACACACACACACACACACACACACACACACACACACACACACACACACACACACACACACACACACACACACACACACACACACACACACACACACACACACACACACACACACACACACACACACACACACACACACACACACACACACACACACACACACACACACACACACACACACACACACACACACACACACACACACACACACACACACACACACACACACACACACACACACACACACACACACACACACACACACACACACACACACACACACACACACACACACACACACACACACACACACACACACACACACACACACACACACACACACACACACACACACACACACACACACACACACACACACACACACACACACACACACACACACACACACACACACACACACACACACACACACACACACACACACACACACACACACACACACACACACACACACACACACACACACACACACACACACACACACACACACACACACACACACACACACACACACACACACACACACACACACACACACACACACACACACACACACACACACACACACACACACACACACACACACACACACACACACACACACACACACACACACACACACACACACACACACACACACACACACACACACACACACACACACACACACACACACACACACACACACACACACACACACACACACACACACACACACACACACACACACACACACACACACACACACACACACACACACACACACACACACACACACACACACACACACACACACACACACACACACACACACACACACACACACACACACACACACACACACACACACACACACACACACACACACACACACACACACACACACACACACACACACACACACACACACACACACACACACACACACACACACACACACACACACACACACACACACACACACACACACACACACACACACACACACACACACACACACACACACACACACACACACACACACACACACACACACACACACACACACACACACACACACACACACACACACACACACACACACACACACACACACACACACACACACACACACACACACACACACACACACACACACACACACACACACACACACACACACACACACACACACACACACACACACACACACACACACACACACACACACACACACACACACACACACACACACACACACACACACACACACACACACACACACACACACACACACACACACACACACACACACACACACACACACACACACACACACACACACACACACACACACACACACACACACACACACACACACACACACACACACACACACACACACACACACACACACACACACACACACACACACACACACACACACACACACACACACACACACACACACACACACACACACACACACACACACACACACACACACACACACACACACACACACACACACACACACACACACACACACACACACACACACACACACACACACACACACACACACACACACACACACACACACACACACACACACACACACACACACACACACACACACACACACACACACACACACACACACACACACACACACACACACACACACACACACACACACACACACACACACACACACACACACACACACACACACACACACACACACACACACACACACACACACACACACACACACACACACACACACACACACACACACACACACACACACACACACACACACACACACACACACACACACACACACACACACACACACACACACACACACACACACACACACACACACACACACACACACACACACACACACACACACACACACACACACACACACACACACACACACACACACACACACACACACACACACACACACACACACACACACACACACACACACACACACACACACACACACACACACACACACACACACACACACACACACACACACACACACACACACACACACACACACACACACACACACACACACACACACACACACACACACACACACACACACACACACACACACACACACACACACACACACACACACACACACACACACACACACACACACACACACACACACACACACACACACACACACACACACACACACACACACACACACACACACACACACACACACACACACACACACACACACACACACACACACACACACACACACACACACACACACACACACACACACACACACACACACACACACACACACACACACACACACACACACACACACACACACACACACACACACACACACACACACACACACACACACACACACACACACACACACACACACACACACACACACACACACACACACACACACACACACACACACACACACACACACACACACACACACACACACACACACACACACACACACACACACACACACACACACACACACACACACACACACACACACACACACACACACACACACACACACACACACACACACACACACACACACACACACACACACACACACACACACACACACACACACACACACACACACACACACACACACACACACACACACACACACACACACACACACACACACACACACACACACACACACACACACACACACACACACACACACACACACACACACACACACACACACACACACACACACACACACACACACACACACACACACACACACACACACACACACACACACACACACACACACACACACACACACACACACACACACACACACACACACACACACACACACACACACACACACACACACACACACACACACACACACACACACACACACACACACACACACACACACACACACACACACACACACACACACACACACACACACACACACACACACACACACACACACACACACACACACACACACACACACACACACACACACACACACACACACACACACACACACACACACACACACACACACACACACACACACACACACACACACACACACACACACACACACACACACACACACACACACACACACACACACACACACACACACACACACACACACACACACACACACACACACACACACACACACACACACACACACACACACACACACACACACACACACACACACACACACACACACACACACACACACACACACACACACACACACACACACACACACACACACACACACACACACACACACACACACACACACACACACACACACACACACACACACACACACACACACACACACACACACACACACACACACAACACACACACACACACACACACACACACACACACACACACACACACACACACACACACACACACACACACACACACACACACACACACACACACACACACACACACACACACACACACACACACACACACACACACACACACACACACACACACACACACACACACACACACACACACACACACACACACACACACACACACACACACACACACACACACACACACACACACACACACACACACACACACACACACACACACACACACACACACACACACACACACACACACACACACACACACACACACACACACACACACACACACACACACACACACACACACACACACACACACACACACACACACACACACACACACACACACACACACACACACACACACACACACACACACACACACACACACACACACACACACACACACACACACACACACACACACACACACACACACACACACACACACACACACACACACACACACACACACACACACACACACACACACACACACACACACACACACACACACACACACACACACACACACACACACACACACACACACACACACACACACACACACACACACACACACACACACACACACACACACACACACACACACACACACACACACACACACACACACACACACACACACACACACACACACACACACACACACACACACACACACACACACACACACACACACACACACACACACACACACACACACACACACACACACACACACACACACACACACACACACACACACACACACACACACACACACACACACACACACACACACACACACACACACACACACACACACACACACACACACACACACACACACACACACACACACACACACACACACACACACACACACACACACACACACACACACACACACACACACACACACACACACACACACACACACACACACACACACACACACACACACACACACACACACACACACACACACACACACACACACACACACACACACACACACACACACACACACACACACACACACACACACACACACACACACACACACACACACACACACACACACACACACACACACACACACACACACACACACACACACACACACACACACACACACACACACACACACACACACACACACACACACACACACACACACACACACACACACACACACACACACACACACACACACACACACACACACACACACACACACACACACACACACACACACACACACACACACACACACACACACACACACACACACACACACACACACACACACACACACACACACACACACACACACACACACACACACACACACACACACACACACACACACACACACACACACACACACACACACACACACACACACACACACACACACACACACACACACACACACACACACACACACACACACACACACACACACACACACACACACACACACACACACACACACACACACACACACACACACACACACACACACACACACACACACACACACACACACACACACACACACACACACACACACACACACACACACACACACACACACACACACACACACACACACACACACACACACACACACACACACACACACACACACACACACACACACACACACACACACACACACACACACACACACACACACACACACACACACACACACACACACACACACACACACACACACACACACACACACACACACACACACACACACACACACACACACACACACACACACACACACACACACACACACACACACACACACACACACACACACACACACACACACACACACACACACACACACACACACACACACACACACACACACACACACACACACACACACACACACACACACACACACACACACACACACACACACACACACACACACACACACACACACACACACACACACACACACACACACACACACACACACACACACACACACACACACACACACACACACACACACACACACACACACACACACACACACACACACACACACACACACACACACACACACACACACACACACACACACACACACACACACACACACACACACACACACACACACACACACACACACACACACACACACACACACACACACACACACACACACACACACACACACACACACACACACACACACACACACACACACACACACACACACACACACACACACACACACACACACACACACACACACACACACACACACACACACACACACACACACACACACACACACACACACACACACACACACACACACACACACACACACACACACACACACACACACACACACACACACACACACACACACACACACACACACACACACACACACACACACACACACACACACACACACACACACACACACACACACACACACACACACACACACACACACACACACACACACACACACACACACACACACACACACACACACACACACACACACACACACACACACACACACACACACACACACACACACACACACACACACACACACACACACACACACACACACACACACACACACACACACACACACACACACACACACACACACACACACACACACACACACACACACACACACACACACACACACACACACACACACACACACACACACACACACACACACACACACACACACACACACACACACACACACACACACACACACACACACACACACACACACACACACACACACACACACACACACACACACACACACACACACACACACACACACACACACACACACACACACACACACACACACACACACACACACACACACACACACACACACACACACACACACACACACACACACACACACACACACACACACACACACACACACACACACACACACACACACACACACACACACACACACACACACACACACACACACACACACACACACACACACACACACACACACACACACACACACACACACACACACACACACACACACACACACACACACACACACACACACACACACACACACACACACACACACACACACACACACACACACACACACACACACACACACACACACACACACACACACACACACACACACACACACACACACACACACACACACACACACACACACACACACACACACACACACACACACACACACACACACACACACACACACACACACACACACACACACACACACACACACACACACACACACACACACACACACACACACACACACACACACACACACACACACACACACACACACACACACACACACACACACACACACACACACACACACACACACACACACACACACACACACACACACACACACACACACACACACACACACACACACACACACACACACACACACACACACACACACACACACACACACACACACACACACACACACACACACACACACACACACACACACACACACACACACACACACACACACACACACACACACACACACACACACACACACACACACACACACACACACACACACACACACACACACACACACACACACACACACACACACACACACACACACACACACACACACACACACACACACACACACACACACACACACACACACACACACACACACACACACACACACACACACACACACACACACACACACACACACACACACACACACACACACACACACACACACACACACACACACACACACACACACACACACACACACACACACACACACACACACACACACACACACACACACACACACACACACACACACACACACACACACACACACACACACACACACACACACACACACACACACACACACACACACACACACACACACACACACACACACACACACACACACACACACACACACACACACACACACACACACACACACACACACACACACACACACACACACACACACACACACACACACACACACACACACACACACACACACACACACACACACACACACACACACACACACACACACACACACACACACACACACACACACACACACACACACACACACACACACACACACACACACACACACACACACACACACACACACACACACACACACACACACACACACACACACACACACACACACACACACACACACACACACACACACACACACACACACACACACACACACACACACACACACACACACACCCCCCCCCCCCCCCACACACACACACACACACACACACACACACACACACACACACACACACACACACACACACACACACACACACACACACACACACACACACACACACACACACACACACACACACACACACACACACACACACACACACACACACACACACACACACACACACACACACACACACACACACACACACACACACACACACACACACACACACACACACACACACACACACACACACACACACACACACACACACACACACACACACACACACACACACACACACACACACACACACACACACACACACACACACACACACACACACACACACACACACACACACACACACACACACACACACACACACACACACACACACACACACACACACACACACACACACACACACACACACACACACACACACACACACACACACACACACACACACACACACACACACACACACACACACACACACACACACACACACACACACACACACACACACACACACACACACACACACACACACACACACACACACACACACACACACACACACACACACACACACACACACACACACACACACACACACACACACACACACACACACACACACACACACACACACACACACACACACACACACACACACACACACACACACACACACACACACACACACACACACACACACACACACACACACACACACACACACACACACACACACACACACACACACACACACACACACACACACACACACACACACACACACACACACACACACACACACACACACACACACACACACACACACACACACACACACACACACACACACACACACACACACACACACACACACACACACACACACACACACACACACACACACACACACACACACACACACACACACACACACACACACACACACACACACACACACACACACACACACACACACACACACACACACACACACACACACACACACACACACACACACACACACACACACACACACACACACACACACACACACACACACACACACACACACACACACACACACACACACACACACACACACACACACACACACACACACACACACACACACACACACACACACACACACACACACACACACACACACACACACACACACACACACACACACACACACACACACACACACACACACACACACACACACACACACACACACACACACACACACACACACACACACACACACACACACACACACACACACACACACACACACACACACACACACACACACACACACACACACACACACACACACACACACACACACACACACACACACACACACACACACACACACACACACACACACACACACACACACACACACACACACACACACACACACACACACACACACACACACACACACACACACACACACACACACACACACACACACACACACACACACACACACACACACACACACACACACACACACACACACACACACACACACACACACACACACACACACACACACACACACACACACACACACACACACACACACACACACACACACACACACACACACACACACACACACACACACACACACACACACACACACACACACACACACACACACACACACACACACACACACACACACACACACACACACACACACACACACACACACACACACACACACACACACACACACACACACACACACACACACACACACACACACACACACACACACACACACACACACACACACACACACACACACACACACACACACACACACACACACACACACACACACACACACACACACACACACACACACACACACACACACACACACACACACACACACACACACACACACACACACACCACACACACACACACACACACACACACACACACACACACACACACACACACACACACACACACACACACACACACACACACACACACACACACACACACACACACACACACACACACACACACACACACACACACACACACACACACACACACACACACACACACACACACACACACACACACACACACACACACACACACACACACACACACACACACACACACACACACACACACACACACACACACACACACACACACACACACACACACACACACACACACACACACACACACACACACACACACACACACACACACACACACACACACACACACACACACACACACACACACACACACACACACACACACACACACACACACACACACACACACACACACACACACACACACACACACACACACACACACACACACACACACACACACACACACACACACACACACACACACACACACACACACACACACACACACACACACACACACACACACACACACACACACACACACACACACACACACACACACACACACACACACACACACACACACACACACACACACACACACACACACACACACACACACACACACACACACACACACACACACACACACACACACACACACACACACACACACACACACACACACACACACACACACACACACACACACACACACACACACACACACACACACACACACACACACACACACACACACACACACACACACACACACACACACACACACACACACACACACACACACACACACACACACACACACACACACCCCCCCCCCCCCCCCCCCCCCCCCCCCCCCCCCCCCCCCCCACACACACACACACACACACACACACACACACACACACACACACACACACACACACACACACACACACACACACACACACACACACACACACACACACACACACACACACACACACACACACACACACACACACACACACACACACACACACACACACACACACACACACACACACACACACACACACACACACACACACACACACACACACACACACACACACACACACACACACACACACACACACACACACACACACACACACACACACACACACACACACACACACACACACACACACACACACACACACACACACACACACACACACACACACACACACACACACACACACACACACACACACACACACACACACACACACACACACACACACACACACACACACACACACACACACACACACACACACACACACAACACACACACACACACACACACACACACACACACACACACACACACACACACACACACACACACACACACACACACACACACACACACACACACACACACACACACACACACACACACACACACACACACACACACACACACACACACACACACACACACACACACACACACACACACACACACACACACACACACACACACACACACACACACACACACACACACACACACACACACACACACACACACACACACACACACACACACACACACACACACACACACACACACACACACACACACACACACACACACACACACACACACACACACACACACACACACACACACACACACACACACACACACACACACACACACACACACACACACACACACACACACACACACACACACACACACACACACACACACACACACACACACACACACACACACACACACACACACACACACACACACACACACACACACACACACACACACACACACACACACACACACACACACACACACACACACACACACACACACACACACACACACACACACACACACACACACACACACACACACACACACACACACACACACACACACACACACACACACACACACACACACACACACACACACACACACACACACACACACACACACACACACACACACACACACACACACACACACACACACACACACACACACACACACACACACACACACACACACACACACACACACACACACACACACACACACACACACACACACACACACACACACACACACACACACACACACACACACACACACACACACACACACACACACACACACACACACACACACACACACACACACACACACACACACACACACACACACACACACACACACACACACACACACACACACACACACACACACACACACACACACACACACACACACACACACACACACACACACACACACACACACACACACACACACACACACACACACACACACACACACACACACACACACACACACACACACACACACACACACACACACACACACACACACACACACACACACACACACACACACACACACACACACACACACACACACACACACACACACACACACACACACACACACACACACACACACACACACACACACACACACACACACACACACACACACACACACACACACACACACACACACACACACACACACACACACACACACACACACACACACACACACACACACACACACACACACACACACACACACACACACACACACACACACACACACACACACACACACACACACACACACACACACACACACACACACACACACACACACACACACACACACACACACACACACACACACACACACACACACACACACACACACACACACACACACACACACACACACACACACACACACACACACACACACACACACACACACACACACACACACACACACACACACACACACACACACACACACACACACACACACACACACACACACACACACACACACACACACACACACACACACACACACACACACACACACACACACACACACACACACACACACACACACACACACACACACACACACACACACACACACACACACACACACACACACACACACACACACACACACACACACACACACACACACACACACACACACACACACACACACACACACACACACACACACACACACACACACACACACACACACACACACACACACACACACACACACACACACACACACACACACACACACACACACACACACACACACACACACACACACACACACACACACACACCACACACACACACACACACACACACACACACACACACACACACACACACACACACACACACACACACACACACACACACACACACACACACACACACACACACACACACACACACACACACACACACACACACACACACACACACACACACACACACACACACACACACACACACACACACACACACACACACACACACACACACACACACACACACACACACACACACACACACACACACACACACACACACACACACACACACACACACACACACACACACACACACACACACACACACACACACACACACACACACACACACACACACACACACACACACACACACACACACACACACACACACACACACACACACACACACACACACACACACACACACACACACACACACACACACACACACACACACACACACACACACACACACACACACACACACACACACACACACACACACACACACACACACACACACACACACACACACACACACACACACACACACACACACACACACACACACACAC
This sequence comes from Cryptocheilus praepositus, assembly GCA_033815515.1. NCBI lineage: Eukaryota > Metazoa > Arthropoda > Insecta > Hymenoptera > Pompilidae > Cryptocheilus > Cryptocheilus praepositus. Next base: position 780,114 of record JAWWQZ010000030.1, on the reverse strand, counting down.
ACACACACACACACACACACACACACACACACACACACACACACACACACACACACACACACACACACACACACACACACACACACACACACACACACACACACACACACACAC
>JAWWQZ010000030.1:760000-765000 GCA_033815515.1 Cryptocheilus praepositus | reverse complement strand
CACACACACACACACACACACACACACACACAACACACACACACACACACACACACACACACACACACACACACACACACACACACACACACACACACACACACACACACACACACACACACACACACACACACACACACACACACACACACACACACACACACACACACACACACACACACACACACACACACACACACACACACACACACACACACACACACACACACACACACACACACACACACACACACACACACACACACACACACACACACACACACACACACACACACACACACACACACACACACACACACACACACACACACACACACACACACACACACACACACACACACACACACACACACACACACACACACACACACACACACACACACACACACACACACACACACACACACACACACACACACACACACACACACACACACACACACACACACACACACACACACACACACACACACACACACACACACACACACACACACACACACACACACACACACACACACACACACACACACACACACACACACACACACACACACACACACACACACACACACACACACACACACACACACACACACACACACACACACACACACACACACACACACACACACACACACACACACACACACACACACACACACACACACACACACACACACACACACACACACACACACACACACACACACACACACACACACACACACACACACACACACACACACACACACACACACACACACACACACACACACACACACACACACACACACACACACACACACACACACACACACACACACACACACACACACACACACACACACACACACACACACACACACACACACACACACACACACACACACACACACACACACACACACACACACACACACACACACACACACCACACACACACACACACACACACACACACACACACACACACACACACACACACACACACACACACACACACACACACACACACACACACACACACACACACACACACACACACACACACACACACACACACACACACACACACACACACACACACACACACACACACACACACACACACACACACACACACACACACACACACACACACACACACCACACACACACACACACACACACACACACACACACACACACACACACACACACACACACACACACACACACACACACACACACACACACACACACACACACACACACACACACACACACACACACACACACACACACACACACACACACACACACACACACACACACACACACACACACACACACACACACACACACACACACACACACACACACACACACACACACACACACACACACACACACACACACACACACACACACACACACACCACACACACACACACACACACACACACACACACACACACACACACACACACACACACACACACACACACACACACACACACACACACACACACACACACACACACACACACACACACACACACACACACACACACACACACACACACACACACACACACACACACACACACACACACACACACACACACACACACACACACACACACACACACACACACACACACACACACACACACACACACACACACACACACACACACACACACACACACACACACACACACACACACACACACACACACACACACACACACACACACACACACACACACACACACACACACACACACACACACACACACACACACACACACACACACACACACACACACACACACACACACACACACACACACACACACACACACACACACACACACACACACACACACACACACACACACACACACACACACACACACACACACACACACACACACACACACACACACACACACACACACACACACACACACACACACACACACACACACACACACACACACACACACACACACACACACACACACACACACACACACACACACACACACACACACACACACACACACACACACACACACACACACACACACACACACACACACACACACACACACACACACACACACACACAACACACACACACACACACACACACACACACACACACACACACACACACACACACACACACACACACACACACACACACACACACACACACACACACACACACACACACACACACACACACACACACACACACACACACACACACACACACACACACACACACACACACACACACACACACACACACACACACACACACACACACACACACACACACACACACACACACACACACACACACACACACACACACACACACACACACACACACACACACACACACACACACACACACACACACACACACACACACACACACACACACACACACACACACACACACACACACACACACACACACACACACACACACACACACACACCACACACACACACACACACACACACACACACACACACACACACACACACACACACACACACACACACACACACACACACACACACACACACACACACACACACACACACACACACACACACACACACACACACACACACACACACACACACACACACACACACACACACACACACACACACACACACACACACACACACACACACACACACACACACACACACACACACACACACACACACACACACACACACACACACACACACACACACACACACACACACACACACACACACACACACACACACACACACACACACACACACACACACACACACACACACACACACACACACACACACACACACACACACACACACACACACACACACACACACACACACACACACACACACACACACACACACACACACACACACACACACACACACACACACACACACACACACACACACACACACACACACACACACACACACACACACACACACACACACACACACACACACACACACACACACACACACACACACACACACACACACACACACACACACACACACACACACACACACACACACACACACACACACACACACACACACACACACACACACACACACACACACACACACACACACACACACACACACACACACACACACACACACACACACACACACACACACACACACACACACACACACACACACACACACACACACACACACACACACACACACACACACACACACACACACACACACACACACACACACACACACACACACACACACACACACACACACACACACACACACACACACACACACACACACACACACACACACACACACACACACACACACACACACACACACACACACACACACACACACACACACACACACACACACACACACACACACACACACACACACACACACACACACACACACACACACACACACACACACACACACACACACACACACACACACACACACACACACACACACACACACACACACACACACACACACACACACACACACACACACACACACACACACACACACACACACACACACACACACACACACACACACACACACACACACACACACACACACACACACACACACACACACACACACACACACACACACACACACACACACACACACACACACACACACACACACACACACACACACACACACACACACACACACACACACACACACACACACACACACACACACACACACACACACACACACACACACACACACACACACACACACACACACACACACCACACACACACACACACACACACACACACACACACACACACACACACACACACACACACACACACACACACACACACACACACACACACACACACACACACACACACACACACACACACACACACACACACACACACACACACACACACACACACACACACACACACACACACACACACACACACACACACACACACACACACACACACACACACACACACACACACACACACACACACACACACACACACACACACACACACACACACACACACACACACACACACACACACACACACACACACACACACACACACACACACACACACACACACACACACACACACACACACACACACACACACACACACACACACACACACACACACACACACACACACACACACACACACACACACACACACACACACACACACACACACACACACACACACACACACACACACACACACACACACACACACACACACACACACACACACACACACACACACACACACACACACACACACACACACACACACACACACACCACACACACACACACACACACACACACACACACACACACACACACACACACACACACACACACACACACACACACACACACACACACACACACACACACACACACACACACACACACACACACACACACACACACACACACACACACACACACACACACACACACACACACACACACACACACACACACACACACACACACACACACACACACACACACACACACACACACACACACACACACACACACACACACACACACACACACACACACACACACACACACACACACACACACACACACACACACACACACACACACACACACACACACACACACACACACACACACACACACACACACACACACACACACACACACACACACACACACACACACACACACACACACACACACACACACACACACACACACACACACACACACACACACACACACACACACACACACACACACACACACACACACACACACACACACACACACACACACACACACACACACACACACACACACACACACACACACACACACACACACACACACACACACACACACACACACA
>JAWWQZ010000030.1:745000-752500 GCA_033815515.1 Cryptocheilus praepositus | reverse complement strand
CACACACACACACACACACACACACACACACACACACACACACACACACACACACACACACACACACACACACACACACACACACACACACACACACACACACACACACACACACACACACACACACACACACACACACACACACACACACACACACACACACACACACACACACACACACACACACACACACACACACACACACACACACACACACACACACACACACACACACACACACACACACACACACACACACACACACACACACACACACACACACACACACACACACACACACACACACACACACACACACACACACACACACACACACACACACACACACACACACACACACACACACACACACACACACACACACACACACACACACACACACACACACACACACACACACACACACACACACACACACACACACACACACACACACACACACACACACACACACACACACACACACACACACACACACACACACACACACACACACACACACACACACACACACACACACACACACACACACACACACACACACACACACACACACACACACACACACACACACACACACACACACACACACACACACACACACACACACACACACACACACACACACACACACACACACACACACACACACACACACACACACACACACACACACACACACACACACACACACACACACACACACACACACACACACACACACACACACACACACACACACACACACACACACACACACACACACACACACACACACACACACACACACACACACACACACACACACACACACACACACACACACACACACACACACACACACACACACACACACACACACACACACACACACACACACACACACACACACACACACACACACACACACACACACACACACACACACACACACACACACACACACACACACACACACACACACACACACACACACACACACACACACACACACACACACACACACACACACACACACACACACACACACACACACACACACACACACACACACACACACACACACACACACACACACACACACACACACACACACACACACACACACACACACACACACACACACACACACACACACACACACACACACACACACACACACACACACACACACACACACACACACACACACACACACACACACACACACACACACACACACACACACACACACACACACACACACACACACACACACACACACACACACACACACACACACACACACACACACACACACACACACACACACACACACACACACACACACACACACACACACACACACACACACACACACACACACACACACACACACACACACACACACACACACACACACACACACACACACACACACACACACACACACACACACACACACACACACACACACACACACACACACACACACACACACACACACACACACACACACACACACACACACACACACACACACACACACACACACACACACACACACACACACACACACACACACACACACACACACACACACACACACACACACACACACACACACACACACACACACACACACACACACACACACACACACACACACACACACACACACACACACACACACACACACACACACACACACACACACACACACACACACACACACACACACACACACACACACACACACACACACACACACACACACACACACACACACACACACACACACACACACACACACACACACACACACACACACACACACACACACACACACACACACACACACACACACACACACACACACACACACACACACACACACACACACACACACACACACACACACACACACACACACACACACACACACACACACACACACACACACACACACACACACACACACACACACACACACACACACACACACACACACACACACACACACACACACACACACACACACACACACACACACACACACACACACACACACACACACACACACACACACACACACACACACACACACACACACACACACACACACACACACACACACACACACACACACACACACACACACACACACACACACACACACACACACACACACACACACACACACACACACACACACACACACACACACACACACACACACACACACACACACACACACACACACACACACACACACACACACACACACACACACACACACACACACACACACACACACACACACACACACACACACACACACACACACACACACACACACACACACACACACACACACACACACACACACACACACACACACACACACACACACACACACACACACACACACACACACACACACACACACACACACACACACACACACACACACACACACACACACACACACACACACACACACACACACACACACACACACACACACACACACACACACACACACACACACACACACACACACACACACACACACACACACACACACACACACACACACACACACACACACACACACACACACACACACACACACACACACACACACACACACACACACACACACACACACACACACACACACACACACACACACACACACACACACACACACACACACACACACACACACACACACACACACACACACACACACACACACACACACACACACACACACACACACACACACACACACACACACACACACACACACACACACACACACACACACACACACACACACACACACACACACACACACACACACACACACACACACACACACACACACACACACACACACACACACACACACACACACACACACACACACACACACACACACACACACACACACACACACACACACACACACACACACACACACACACACACACACACACACACACACACACACACACACACACACACACACACACACACACACACACACACACACACACACACACACACACACACACACACACACACACACACACACACACACACACACACACACACACACACACACACACACACACACACACACACACACACACACACACACACACACACACACACACACACACACACACACACACACACACACACACACACACACACACACACACACACACACACACACACACACACACACACACACACACACACACACACACACACACACACACACACACACACACACACACACACACACACACACACACACACACACACACACACACACACACACACACACACACACACACACACACACACACACACACACACACACACACACACACACACACACACACACACACACACACACACACACACACACACACACACACACACACACACACACACACACACACACACACACACACACACACACACACACACACACACACACACACACACACACACACACACACACACACACACACACACACACACACACACACACACACACACACACACACACACACACACACACACACACACACACACACACACACACACACACACACACACACACACACACACACACACACACACACACACACACACACACACACACACACACACACACACACACACACACACACACACACACACACACACACACACACACACACACACACACACACACACACACACACACACACACACACACACACACACACACACACACACACACACACACACACACACACACACACACACACACACACACACACACACACACACACACACACACACACACACACACACACACACACACACACACACACACACACACACACACACACACACACACACACACACACACACACACACACACACACACACACACACACACACACACACACACACACACACACACACACACACACACACACACACACACACACACACACACACACACACACACACACACACACACACACACACACACACACACACACACACACACACACACACACACACACACACACACACACACACACACACACACACACACACACACACACACACACACACACACACACACACACACACACACACACACACACACACACACACACACACACACACACACACACACACACACACACACACACACACACACACACACACACACACACACACACACACACACACACACACACACACACACACACACACACACACACACACACACACACACACACACACACACACACACACACACACACACACACACACACACACACACACACACACACACACACACACACACACACACACACACACACACACACACACACACACACACACACACACACACACACACACACACACACACACACACACACACACACACACACACACACACACACACACACACACACACACACACACACACACACACACACACACACACACACACACACACACACACACACACACACACACACACACACACACACACACACACACACACACACACACACACACACACACACACACACACACACACACACACACACACACACACACACACACACACACACACACACACACACACACACACACACACACACACACACACACACACACACACACACACACACACACACACACACACACACACACACACACACACACACACACACACACACACACACACACACACACACACACACACACACACACACACACACACACACACACACACACACACACACACACACACACACACACACACACACACACACACACACACACACACACACACACACACACACACACACACACACACACACACACACACACACACACACACACACACACACACACACACACACACACACACACACACACACACACACACACACACACACACACACACACACACACACACACACACACACACACACACACACACACACACACACACACACACACACACACACACACACACACACACACACACACACACACACACACACACACACACACACACACACACACACACACACACACACACACACACACACACACACACCACACACACACACACACACACACACACACACACACACACACACACACACACACACACACACACACACACACACACACACACACACACCACACACACACACACACACACACACACACACACACACACACACACACACACACACACACACACACACACACACACACACACACACACACACACACACACACACACACACACACACACACACACACACACACACACACACACACACACACACACACACACACACACACACACACACACACACACACACACACACACACACACACACACACACACACACACACACACACACACACACACACACACACACACACACACACACACACACACACACACACACACACACACACACACACACACACACACACACACACACACACACACACACACACACACACACACACACACACACACACACACACACACACACACACACACACACACACACACACACACACACACACACACACACACACACACACACACACACACACACACACACACACACACACACACACACACACACACACACACACACACACACACACACACACACACACACACACACACACACACACACACACACACACACACACACACACACACACACACACACACACACACACACACACACACACACACACACACACACACACACACACACACACACACACACACACACACACACACACACACACACACACACACACACACACACACACACACACACACACACACACACACACACACACACACACACACACACACACACACACACACACACACACACACACACACACACACACACACACACACACACACACACACACACACACACACACACACACACACACACACACACACACACACACACACACACACACACACACACACACACACACACACACACACACACACACACACACACACACACACACACACACACACACACACACACACACACACACACACACACACACACACACACACACACACACACACACACACACACACACACACACACACACACACACACACACACACACACACACACACACACACACACACACACACACACACACACACACACACACACACACACACACACACACACACACACACACACACACACACACACACACACACACACACACACACACACACACACACACACACACACACACACACACACACACACACACACACACACACACACACACACACACACACACACACACACACACACACACACACACACACACACACACACACACACACACACACACACACACACACACACACACACACACACACACACACACACACACACACACACACACACACACACACACACACACACACACACACACACACACACACACACACACACACACACACACACACACACACACACACACACACACACACACACACACACACACACACACACACACACACACACACACACACACACACACACACACACACACACACACACACACACACACACACACACACACACACACACACACACACACACACACACACACACACACACACACACACACACACACACACACACACACACACACACACACACACACACACACACACACACACACACACACACACACACACACACACACACACACACACACACACACACACACACACACACACACACACACACACACACACACACACACACACACACACACACACACACACACACACACACACACACACACACACACACACACACACACACACACACACACACACACACACACACACACACACACACACACACACACACACACACACACACACACACACACACACACACACACACACACACACACACACACACACACACACACACACACACACACACACACACACACACACACACACACACACACACACACACACACACACACACACACACACACACACACACACACACACACACACACACACACACACACACACACACACACACACACACACACACACACACACACACACACACACACACACACACACACACACACACACACACACACACACACACACACACACACACACACACACACACACACACACACACACACACACACACACACACACACACACACACACACACACACACACACACACACACACACACACACACACACACACACACACACACACACACACACACACACACACACACACACACACACACACACACACACACACACACACACACACACACACACACACACACACACACACACACACACACACACACACACACACACACACACACACACACA
>JAWWQZ010000030.1:732500-740000 GCA_033815515.1 Cryptocheilus praepositus | reverse complement strand
CACACACACACACACACACACACACACACACACACACACACACACACACACACACACACACACACACACACACACACACACACACACACACACACACACACACACACACACACACACACACACACACACACACACACACACACACACACACACACACACACACACACACACACACACACACACACACACACACACACACACACACACACACACACACACACACACACACACACACACACACACACACACACACACACACACACACACACACACACACACACACACACACACACACACACACACACACACACACACACACACACACACACACACACACACACACACACACACACACACACACACACACACACACACACACACACACACACACACACACACACACACACACACACACACACACACACACACACACACACACACACACACACACACACACACACACACACACACACACACACACACCACACACACACACACACACACACACACACACACACACACACACACACACACACACACACACACACACACACACACACACACACACACACACACACACACACACACACACACACACACACACACACACACACACACACACACACACACACACACACACACACACACACACACACACACACACACACACACACACACACACACACACACACACACACACACACACACACACACACACACACACACACACACACACACACACACACACACACACACACACACACACACACACACACACACACACACACACACACACACACACACACACACACACACACACACACACACACACACACACACACACACACACACACACACACACACACACACACACACACACACACACACACACACACACACACACACACACACACACACACACACACACACACACACACACACACACACACACACACACACACACACACACACACACACACACACACACACACACACACACACACACACACACACACACACACACACACACACACACACACACACACACACACACACACACACACACACACACACACACACACACACACACACACACACACACACACACACACACACACACACACACACACACACACACACACACACACACACACACACACACACACACACACACACACACACACACACACACACACACACACACACACACACACACACACACACACACACACACACACACACACACACACACACACACACACACACACACACACACACACACACACACACACACACACACACACACACACACACACACACACACACACACACACACACACACACACACACACACACACACACACACACACACACACACACACACACACACACACACACACACACACACACACACACACACACACACACACACACACACACACACACACACACACACACACACACACACACACACACACACACACACACACACACACACACACACACACACACACACACACACACACACACACACACACACACACACACACACACACACACACACACACACACACACACACACACACACACACACACACACACACACACACACACACACACACACACACACACACACACACACACACACACACACACACACACACACACACACACACACACACACACACACACACACACACACACACACACACACACACACACACACACACACACACACACACACACACACACACACACACACACACACACACACACACACACACACACACACACACACACACACACACACACACACACACACACACACACACACACACACACACACACACACACACACACACACACACACACACACACACACACACACACACACACACACACACACACACACACACACACACACACACACACACACACACACACACACACACACACACACACACACACACACACACACACACACACACACACACACACACACACACACACACACACACACACACACACACACACACACACACACACACACACACACACACACACACACACACACACACACACACACACACACACACACACACACACACACACACACACACACACACACACACACACACACACACACACACACACACACACACACACACACACACACACACACACACACACACACACACACACACACACACACACACACACACACACACACACACACACACACACACACACACACACACACACACACACACACACACACACACACACACACACACACACACACACACACACACACACACACACACACACACACACACACACACACACACACACACACACACACACACACACACACACACACACACACACACACACACACACACACACACACACACACACACACACACACACACACACACACACACACACACACACACACACACACACACACACACACACACACACACACACACACACACACACACACACACACACACACACACACACACACACACACACACACACACACACACACACACACACACACACACACACACACACACACACACACACACACACACACACACACACACACACACACACACACACACACACACACACACACACACACACACACACACACACACACACACACACACACACACACACACACACACACACACACACACACACACACACACACACACACACACACACACACACACACACACACACACACACACACACACACACACACACACACACACACACACACACACACACACACACACACACACACACACACACACACACACACACACACACACACACACACACACACACACACACACACACACACACACACACACACACACACACACACACACACACACACACACACACACACACACACACACACACACACACACACACACACACACACACACACACACACACACACACACACACACACACACACACACACACACACACACACACACACACACACACACACACACACACACACACACACACACACACACACACACACACACACACACACACACACACACACACACACACACACACACACACACACACACACACACACACACACACACACACACACACACACACACACACACACACACACACACACACACACACACACACACACACACACACACACACACACACACACACACACACACACACACACACACACACACACACACACACACACACACAATACACACATATAACACAACAATATAAATAATAACAACATCATCATAACATCATCACACACACACACACACACACACACACACACACACACACACACACACACACAACAACAACAACACAACACACACACACACACACGCGCGCAAGCACACACACATCATCATCACACACACACACACACACACACACACACACACACACACACACACACACACACACACACACACACACACACACACACACACACACACACACACACACACACACACACACACACACACACACACACACACACACACACACACACACACACACACACACACACACACACACACACACACACACACACACACACACACACACACACACACACACACCACACACACACACACACACACACACACACACACACACACACACACACACACACACACACACACACACACACACACACACACACACACACACACACACACACACACACACACACACACACACACACACACACACACACACACACACACACACACACACACACACACACACACACACACACACACACACACACACACACACACACAACACACACACACACACACACACACACACACACACACACACACACACACACACACACACACACACACACACACACACACACACACACACACACACACACACACACACACACACACACACACACACACACACACACACACACACACACACACACACACACACACACACACACACACACACACACACACACACACACACACACACACACACACACACACACACACACACACACACACACACACACACACACACACACACACACACACACACACACACACACACACACACACACACACACACACACACACACACACACACACACACACACACACACACACACACACACACACACACACACACACACACACACACACACACACACACACACACACACACACACACACACACACACACACACACACACACACACACACACACACACACACACACACACACACACACACACACACACACACACACACACACACACACACACACACACACACACACACACACACACACACACACACACACACACACACACACACACACACACACACACACACACACACACACACACACACACACACACACACACACACACACACACACACACACACACACACACACACACACACACACACACACACACACACACACACACACACACACACACACACACACACACACACACACACACACACACACACACACACACACACACACACACACACACACACACACACACACACACACACACACACACACACACACACACACACACACACACACACACACACACACACACACACACACACACACACACACACACACACACACACACACACACACACACACACACACACACACACACACACACACACACACACACACACACACACACACACACACACACACACACACACACACACACACACACACACACACACACACACACACACACACACACACACACACACACACACACACACACACACACACACACACACACACACACACACACACACACACACACACACACACACACACACACACACACACACACACACACACACACACACACACACACACACACACACACACACACACACACACACACACACACACACACACACACACACACACACACACACACACACACACACACACACACACACACACACACACACACACACACACACACACACACACACACACACACACACACACACACACACACACACACACACACACACACACACACACACACACACACACACACACACACACACACACACACACACACACACACACACACACACACACACACACACACACACACACACACACACACACACACACACACACACACACACACACACACACACACACACACACACACACACACACACACACACACACACACACACACACACACACACACACACACACACACACACACACACACACACACACACACACACACACACACACACACACACACACACACACACACACACACACACACACACACACACACACACACACACACACACACACACACACACACACACACACACACACACACACACACACACACACACACACACACACACACACACACACACACACACACACACACACACACACACACACACACACACACACACACACACACACACACACACACACACACACACACACACACACACACACACACACACACACACACACACACACACACACACACACACACACACACACACACACACACACACACACACACACACACACACACACACACACACACACACACACACACACACACACACACACACACACACACACACACACACACACACACACACACACACACACACACACACACACACACACACACACACACACACACACACACACACACACACACACACACACACACACACACACACACACACACACACACACACACACACACACACACACACAACAACACAACAACACACACACACACACACACACACACACACACACACACACACACACACACACACACACACACACACACACACACACACACACACACACACACACACACACACACACACACACACACACACACACACACACACACACACACACACACACACACACA
Organism: Cryptocheilus praepositus; assembly: GCA_033815515.1. Lineage (NCBI taxonomy): Eukaryota > Metazoa > Arthropoda > Insecta > Hymenoptera > Pompilidae > Cryptocheilus > Cryptocheilus praepositus. Next base: position 733,999 of record JAWWQZ010000030.1, on the reverse strand, counting down.
CACACACACACACACACACACACACACACACACACACACACACACACACACACACACACACACACACACACACACACACACACACACACACACACACACACACACACACACACACACACACACACACACACACACACACACACACACACACACACACACACACACACACACACACACACACACACACACACACACACACACACACACACACACACACACACACACACACACACACACACACACACACACACACACACACACACACACACACACACACACACACACACACACACACACACACACACACACACACACACACACACACACACACACACACACACACACACACACACACACACACACACACACACACACACACACACAATATAATAATAATACATAATAATAATACACACACACACACACACACACACACACACACACACACACACACACACACATCATCATCATCATCATCCACACACACACACACACACACACACACACACACACACACACACACACACACACACACACACACACACACACACACACACACACACACACACACACACACACACACACACACACACACACACACACACACACACACACACACACACACACACACACACACACACACACACACACACACACACACACACACACACACACACACACACACACACACACACACACACACACACACACACACACACACACACACACACACACACACACACACACACACACACACACACACACACACACACACACACACACACACACACACACACACACACACACACACACACACACACACACACACACACACACACACACACACACACACACACACACACACACACACACACACACACACACACACACACACACACACACACACACACACACACACACACACACACACACACACACACACACACACACACACACACACACACACACACACCACACACACACACACACACACACACACACACACACACACACACACACACACACACACACACACACACACACACACACACACACACACACACACACACACCCCCCCCCCCCCCCCCCCCCCCCCCACACACACACACACACACACACACACACACACACACACACACACACACACACACACACACACACACACACACACACACACACACACACACCACACACACACACACACACACACACACACACACACACACACACACACACACACACACACACACACACACACACACACACACACACACACACACACACACACACACACACACACACACACACACACACACACACACACACACACACACACACACACACACACACACACACACACACACACACACACACACACACACACACACACACACACACACACACACACACACACACACACACACACACACACACACACACACACACACACACACACACACACACACACACACACACACACACACACACACACACACACA
>JAWWQZ010000030.1:712500-715000 GCA_033815515.1 Cryptocheilus praepositus | reverse complement strand
ACACACACACACACACACACACACACACACACACACACACACACACACACACACACACACACACACACACACACACACACACACACACACACACACACACACACACACACACACACACACACACACACACACACACACACACACACACACACACACACACACACACACACACACACACACACACACACACACACACACACACACACACACACACACACACACACACACACACACACACACACACACACACACACACACACACACACACACACACACACACACACACACACACACACACACACACACACACACACACACACACACACACACACACACACACACACACACACACACACACACACACACACACACACACACACACACACACACACACACACACACACACACACACACACACACACACACACACACACACACACACACACACACACACACACACACACACACACACACACACACACACACACACACACACACACACACACACACACACACACACACACACACACACACACACACACACACACACACACACACACACACACACACACACACACACACACACACACACACACACACACACACACACACACACACACACACACACACACACACACACACACACACACACACACACACACACACACACACACACACACACACACACACACACACACACACACACACACACACACACACACACACACACACACACACACACACACACACACACACACACACACACACACACACACACACACACACACACACACACACACACACACACACACACACACACACACACACACACACACACACACACACACACACACACACACACACACACACACACACACACACACACACACACACACACACACACACACACACACACACACACACACACACACACACACACACACACACACACACACACACACACACACACACACACACACACACACACACACACACACACACACACACACACACACACACACACACACACACACACACACACACACACACACACACACACACACACACACACACACACACACACACACACACACACACACACACACACACACACACACACACACACACACACACACACACACACACACACACACACACACACACACACACACACACACACACACACACACACACACACACACACACACACACACACACACACACACACACACACACACACACACACACACACACACACACACACACACACACACACACACACACACACACACACACACACACACACACACACACACACACACACACACACACACACACACACACACACACACACACACACACACACACACACACACACACACACACACACACACACACACACACACACACACACACACACACACACACACACACACACACACACACACACACACACACACACACACACACACACACACACACACACACACACACACACACACACACACACACACACACACACACACACACACACACACACACACACACACACACACACACACACACACACACACACACACACACACACACACACACACACACACACACACACACACACACACACACACACACACACACACACACACACACACACACACACACACACACACACACACACACACACACACACACACACACACACACACACACACACACACACACACACACACACACACACACACACACACACACACACACACACACACACACACACACACACACACACACACACACACACACACACACACACACACACACACACACACACACACACACACACACACACACACACACACACACACACACACACACACACACACACACACACACACACACACACACACACACACACACACACACACACACACACACACACACACACACACACACACACACACACACACACACACACACACACACACACACACACACACACACACACACACACACACACACACACACACACACACACACACACACACACACACACACACACACACACACACACACACACACACACACACACACACACACACACACACACACACACACACACACACACACACACACACACACACACACACACACACACACACACACACACACACACACACACACACACACACACACACACACACACACACACACACACACACACACACACACACACACACACACACACACACACACACACACACACACACACACACACACACACACACACACACACACACACACACACACACACACACACACACACACACACACACACACACACACACACACACACACACACACACACACACACACACACACACACACACACACACACACACACACACACACACACACACACACACACACACACACACACACACACACACACACACACACACACACACACACACACACACACACACACACACACACACACACACAC
>JAWWQZ010000030.1:685000-687500 GCA_033815515.1 Cryptocheilus praepositus | reverse complement strand
ACACACACACACACACACACACACACACACACACACACACACACACACACACACACACACACACACACACACACACACACACACACACACACACACACACACACACACACACACACACACACACACACACACACACACACACACACACACACACACACACACACACACACACACACACACACACACACACACACACACACACACACACACACACACACACACACACACACACACACACACACACACACACACACACACACACACACACACACACACACACACACACACACACACACACACACACACACACACACACACACACACACACACACACACACACACACACACACACACACACACACACACACACACACACACACACACACACACACACACACACACACACACACACACACACACACACACACACACACACACACACACACACACACACACACACACACACACACACACACACACACACACACACACACACACACACACACACACACACACACACACACACACACACACACACACACACACACACACACACACACACACACACACACACACACACACACACACACCACACACACACACACACACACACACACACACACACACACACACACACACACACACACACACACACACACACACACACACACACACACACACACACACACACACACACACACACACACACACACACACACACACACACACACACACACACACACACACACACACACACACACACACACACACACACACACACACACACACACACACACACACACACACACACACACACACACACACACACACACACACACACACACACACACACACACACACACACACACACACACACACACACACACACCACACACACACACACACACACACACACACACACACACACACACACACACACACACACACACACACACACACACACACACACACACACACACACACACACACACACACACACACACACACACACACACACACACACACACACACACACACACACACACACACACACACACACACACACACACACACACACACACACACACACACACACACACACACACACACACACACACACACACACACACACACACACACACACACACACACACACACACACACACACACACACACACACACACACACACACACACACACACACACACACACACACACACACACACACACACACACACACACACACACACACACACACACACACACACACACACACACACACACACACACACACACACACACACACACACACACACACACACACACACACACACACACACACACACACACACACACACACACACACACACACACACACACACACACACACACACACACACACACACACACACACACACACACACACACACACACACACACACACACACACACACACACACACACACACACACACACACACACACACACACACACACACACACACACACACACACACACACACACACACACACACACACACACACACACACACACACACACACACACACACACACACACACACACACACACACACACACACACACACACACACACACACACACACACACACACACACACACACACACACACACACACACACACACACACACACACACACACACACACACACACACACACACACACACACACACACACACACACACACACACACACACACACACACACACACACACACACACACACACACACACACACACACACACACACACACACACACACACACACACACACACACACACACACACACACACACACACACACACACACACACACACACACACACACACACACACACACACACACACACACACACACACACACACACACACACACACACACACACACACACACACACACACACACACACACACACACACACACACACACACACACACACACACACACACACACACACACACACACACACACACACACACACACACACACACACACACACACACACACACACACACACACACACACACACACACACACACACACACACACACACACACACACACACACACACACACACACACACACACACACACACACACACACACACACACACACACACACACACACACACACACACACACACACACACACACACACACACACACACACACACACACACACACACACACACACACACACACACACACACACACACACACACACACACACACACACACACACACACACACACACACACACACACACACACACACACACACACACACACACACACACACACACACACACACACACACACACACACACACACACACACACACACACACACACACACACACACACACACACACACACACACACACACACACACACACACACACACACACACACACACACACACACACACACACACACACACACACACACACACACACACACACAC
>JAWWQZ010000030.1:670000-675000 GCA_033815515.1 Cryptocheilus praepositus | reverse complement strand
ACACACACACACACACACACACACACACACAATAATAATAATAATAATAATAATAATAATAATAATAATAATAATACACACACACACACACACACACACACACACACACACACACACACACACACACACACACACACACACACACACACACACACACACACACACACACACACACACACACACACACACACACACACACACACACACACACACACACACACACACACACACACACACACACACACACACACACACACACACACACACACACACACACACACACACACACACACACACACACACACACACGACACACACACACACACACACACACACACACACACACACACACACACACACACACACACACACACACACACACACACACACACACACACACACACACACACACACACACACACACACACACACACACACACACACACACACACACACACACACACACACACACACACACACACACACACACACACACACACACACACACACACACACACACACACACACACACACACACACACACACACACACACACACACACACACACACACACACACACACACACACACACACACACACACACACACACACACACACACACACACACACACACACACACACACACACACACACACACACACACACACACACACACACACACACACACACACACACACACACACACACACACACACACACACACACACACACACACACACACACACACACACACACACACACACACACACACACACACACACACACACACACACACACACACACACACACACACACACACACACACACACACACACACACACACACACACACACACACACACACACACACACACACACACACACACACACACACACACACACACACACACACACACACACACACACACACACACACACACACACACACACACACACACACACACACACACACACACACACACACACACACACACACACACACACACACACACACACACACACACACACACACACACACACACACACACACACACACACACACACACACACACACACACACACACACACACACACACACACACACACACACACACACACACACACACACACACACACACACACACACACACACACACACACACACACACACACACACACACACACACACACACACACACACACACACACACACACACACACACACACACACACACACACACACACACACACACACACACACACACACACACACACACACACACACACACACACACACACACACACACACACACACACACACACACACACACACACACACACACACACACACACACACACACACACACACACACACACACACACACACACACACACACACACACACACACACACACACACACACACACACACACACACACACACACACACACACACACACACACACACACACACACACACACACACACACACACACACACACACACACACACACACACACACACACACACACACACACACACACACACACACACACACACACACACACACACACACACACACACACACACACACACACACACACACACACACACACACACACACACACACACACACACACACACACACACACACACACACACACACACACACACACACACACACACACACACACACACACACACACACCACACACACACACACACACACACACACACACACACACACACACACACACACACACACACACACACACACACACACACACACACACACACACACACACACACACACACACACACACACACACACACACACACACACACACACACACACACACACACACACACACACACACACACACACACACACACACACACACACACACACACACACACACACACACACACACACACACACACACACACACACACACACACACACACACACACACACACACACACACACACACACACACACACACACACACACACACACACACACACACACACACACACACACACACACACACACACACACACACACACACACACACACACACACACACACACACACACACACACACACACACACACACACACACACACACACACACACACACACACACACACACACACACACACACACACACACACACACACACACACACACACACACACACACACACACACACACACACACACACACACACACACACACACACACACACACACACACACACACACACACACACACACACACACACACACACACACACACACACACACACACACACACACACACACACACACACACACACACACACACACACACACACACACACACACACACACACACACACACACACACACACACACACACACACACACACACACACACACACACACACACACACACACACACACACACACACACACACACACACACACACACACACACACACACACACACACACACACACACACACACACACACACACACACACACACACACACACACACACACACACACACACACACACACACACACACACACACACACACACACACACACACACACACACACACACACACACACACACACACACACACACACACACACACACACACACACACACACACACACACACACACACACACACACACACACACACACACACACACACACACACACACACACACACACACACACACACACACACACACACACACACACACACACACACACACACACACACACACACACACACACACACACACACACACACACACACACACACACACACACACAACACACACACACACACACACACACACACACACACACACACACACACACACACACACACACACACACACACACACACACACACCAACAATAACACACACACACAATAACAACAGACAACTAACAATAGAATACACACACACACACACACACACACACACACACACACACACACACACACACACACACACACACACACACACACACACACACACACACACACACACACACACACACACACACACACACACACACACACACACACACACACACACACACACACACACACACACACACACACACACACACACACACACACACACACACACACACACACACACACACACACACACACACACACACACACACACACACACACACACACACACACACACACACACACACACACACACACACACACACACACACACACACACACACACACACACCACACACACACACACACACACACACACACACACACACACACACACACACACACACACACACACACACACACACACACACCACACACACACACACACACACACACACACCACACACACACACACACACACACACACACACACACACACACACACACACACACACACACACACACACACACACACACACACACACACACACACACACACACACACACACACACACACACACACACACACACACACACACACACACACACACACACACACACACACACACACACACACACACACACACACACACACACACACACACACACACACACACACACACACACACACACACACACACACACACACACACACACACACACACACACACACACACACACACACACACACACACACACACACACACACACACACACACACACACACACACACACACACACACACACACACACACACACACACACACACACACACACACACACACACACACACACACACACACACACACACACACACACACACACACACACACACACACACACACACACACACACACACACACCACACACACACACACACACACACACACACACCACACACACACACACACACACACACACACACACACACACACACACACACACACACACACACACACACACACACACACACACACACACACACACACACACACACACACACACACACACACACACACACACACACACACACACACACACACACACACACACACACACACACACACACACACACACATCATCATCATCATCATCCACACACACACACACACACACACACACACACACACACACACACACACACACACACACACACACACACACACACACACACACACACACACACACACACACACACACACACACACACACACACACACACACACACACACACACACACACACACACACACACACACACACACACACACACACACACACACACACACACACACACACACACACACACACACACACACACACACACACACACACACACACACACACACACACACACACACACACACACACACACACACACACACACACACACACACACACACACACACACACACACACACACACACACACACACACACACACACACACACACACACACACACACACACACACACACACACACACACACACACACACACACACACACACACACACACACACACACACACACACACACACACACACACACACACACACACACACACACACACACACACACACACACACACACACACACACACACACACACACACACACACACACACACACACACACACACACACACACACACACACACACACACACACACACACACACACACACACACACACACACACACACACACACACACACACACACACACACACACACACACACACACACACACACACACACACACACACACACACACACACACACACACACACACACACACACACACACACACACACACACACACACACACACACACACACACACACACACACACACACACACACACACACACACACACACACACACACACACACACACACACACACACACACACACACACACACACACACACACACACACACACACACACACACACACACACACACACACACACACACACACACACACACACACACACACACACACACACACACACACACACAC
>JAWWQZ010000030.1:640000-652500 GCA_033815515.1 Cryptocheilus praepositus | reverse complement strand
CACACACACACACACACACACACACACACACACACACACACACACACACACACACACACACACACACACACACACACACACACACACACACACACACACACACACACACACACACACACACACACACACACACACACACACACACACACACACACACACACACACACACACACACACACACACACACACACACACACACACACACACACACACACACACACACACACACACACACACACACACACACACACACACACACACACACACACACACACACACACACACACACACACACACACACACACACACACACACACACACACACACACACACACACACACACACACACACACACACACACACACACACACACACACACACACACACACACACACACACACACACACACACACACACACACACACACACACACACACACACACACACACACACACACACACACACACACACACACACACACACACACACACACACACACACACACACACACACACACACACACACACACACACACACACACACACACACACACACACACACACACACACAACACACACACACACACACACACACACACACACACACACACACACACACACACACACACACACACACACACACACACACACACACACACACACACACACACACACACACACACACACACACACACACACACACACACACACACACACACACACACACACACACACACACACACACACACACACACACACACACACACACACACACACACACACACACACACACACACACACACACACACACACACACACACACACACACACACACACACACACACACACACACACACACACACACACACACACACACACACACACACACACACACACACACACCACACACACACACACACACACACACACACACACACACACACACACACACACACACACACACACACACACACACACACACACACACACACACACACACACACACACACACACACACACACACACACACACACACACACACACACACACACACACACACACACACACACACACACACACACACACACACACACACACACACACACACACACACACACACACACACACACACACACACACACACACACACACACACACACACACACACACACACACACACACACACACACACACACACACAACAACAACAACAACAACAACAACACACACACACACACACACACACACACACACACACACACACACACACACACACACACACACACACACACACACACACACACACACACACACACACACACACACACACACACACACACACACACACACACACACACACACACACACACACACACACACACACACACACACACACACACACACACACCACACACACACACACACACACACACACACACACACACACACACACACACACACACACACACACACACACACACACACACACACACACACACACACACACACACACACACACACACACACACACACACACACACACACACACACACACACACACACACACACACACACACACACACACACACACACACACACACACACACACACACACACACACACACACACACACACACACACACACACACACACACACACACACACACACACACACACACACACACACACACACACACACACACACACACACACACACACACACACACACACACACACACACACACACACACACACACACACACACACACACACACACACACACACACACACACACACACACACACACACACACACACACACACACACACACACACACACACACACACACACACACACACACACACACACACACACACACACACACACACACACACACACACACACACACACACACACACACACACACACACACACACACACACACACACACACACACACACACACACACACACACACACACACACACACACACACACACACACACACACACACACACACACACACACACACACACACACACACACACACACACACACACACACACACACACACACACACACACACACACACACACACACACACACACACACACACACACACACACACACACACACACACACACACACACACACACACACACACACACACACACACACACACACACACACACACACACACACACACACACACACACACACACACACACACACACACACACACACACACACACACACACACACACACACACACACACACACACACACACACACACACACACACACACACACACACACACACACACACACACACACACACACACACACACACACACACACACACACACACACACACACACACACACACACACACACACACACACACACACACACACACACACACACACACACACACACACACACACACACACACACACACACACACACACACACACACACACACACACACACACACACACACACACACACACACACACACACACACACACACACACACACACACACACACACACACACACACACACACACACACACACACACACACACACACACACACACACACACACACACACACACACACACACACACACACACACACACACACACACACACACACACACACACACACACACACACACACACACACACACACACACACACACACACACACACACACACACACACACACACACACACACACACACACACACACACACACACACACACACACACACACACACACACACACACACACACACACACACACACACACACACACACACACACACACACACACACACACACACACACACACACACACACACACACACACACACACACACACACACACACACACACACACACACACACACACACACACACACACACACACACACACACACACACACACACACACACACACACACACACACACACACACACACACACACACACACACACACACACACACACACACACACACACACACACACACACACACACACACACACACACACACACACACACACACACACACACACACACACACACACACACACACACACACACACACACACACACACACACACACACACACACACACACACACACACACACACACACACACACACACACACACACACACACACACACACACACACACACACACACACACACACACACACACACACACACACACACACACACACACACACACACACACACACACACACACACACACACACACACACACACACACACACACACACACACACACACACACACACACACACACACACACACACACACACACACACACACACACACACACACACACACACACACACACACACACACACACACACACACACACACACACACACACACACACACACACACACACACACACACACACACACACACACACACACACACACACACACACACACACACACACACACACACACACACACACACACACACACACACACACACACACACACACACACACACACACACACACACACACACACACACACACACACACACACACACACACACACACACACACACACACACACACACACACACACACACACACACACACACACACACACACACACACACACACACACACACACACACACACACACACACACACACACACACACACACACACACACACACACACACACACACACACACACACACACACACACACACACACACACACACACACACACACACACACACACACACACACACACACACACACACACACACACACACACACACACACACACACACACACACACACACACACACACACACACACACACACACACACACACACACACACACACACACACACACACACACACACACACACACACACACACACACACACACACACACACACACACACACACACACACACACACACACACACACACACACACACACACACACACACACACACACACACACACACACACACACACACACACACACACACACACACACACACACACACACACACACACACACACACACACACACACACACACACACACACACACACACACACACACACACACACACACACACACACACACACACACACACACACACACACACACACACACACACACACACACACACACACACACACACACACACACACACACACACACACACACACACACACACACACACACACACACACACACACACACACACACACACACACACACACACACACACACACACACACACACACACACACACACACACACACACACACACACACACACACACACACACACACACACACACACACACACACACACACACACACACACACACACACACACACACACACACACACACACACACACACACACACACACACACACACACACACACACACACACACACACACACACACACACACACACACACACACACACACACACACACACACACACACACACACACACACACACACACACACACACACACACACACACACACACACACACACACACACACACACACACACACACACACACACACACACACACACACACACACACACACACACACACACACACACACACACACACACACACACACACACACACACACACACACACACACACACACACACACACACACACACACACACACACACACACACACACACACACACACACACACACACACACACACACACACACACACACACACACACACACACACACACACACACACACACACACACACACACACACACACACACACACACACACACACACACACACACACACACACACACACACACACACACACACACACACACACACACACACACACACACACACACACACACACACACACACACACACACACACACACACACACACACACACACACACACACACACACACACACACACACACACACACACACACACACACACACACACACACACACACACACACACACACACACACACACACACACACACACACACACACACACACACACACACACACACACACACACACACACACACACACACACACACACACACACACACACACACACACACACACACACACACACACACACACACACACACACACACACACACACACACACACACACACACACACACACACACACACACACACACACACACACACACACACACACACACACACACACACACACACACACACACACACACACACACACACACACACACACACACACACACACACACACACACACACACACACACACACACACACACACACACACACACACACACACACACACACACACACACACACACACACACACACACACACACACACACACACACACACACACACACACACACACACACACACACACACACACACACACACACACACACACACACACACACACACACACACACACACACACACACACACACACACACACACACACACACACACACACACACACACACACACACACACACACACACACACACACACACACACACACACACACACACACACACACACACACACACACACACACACACACACACACACACACACACACACA
This sequence comes from Cryptocheilus praepositus, assembly GCA_033815515.1. Lineage (NCBI taxonomy): Eukaryota > Metazoa > Arthropoda > Insecta > Hymenoptera > Pompilidae > Cryptocheilus > Cryptocheilus praepositus. Next base: position 646,841 of record JAWWQZ010000030.1, on the reverse strand, counting down.
CACACACACACACACACACACACACACACACACACACACACACACACACACACACACACACACACACACACACACACACACACACACACACACACACACACACACACACACACACACACACACACACACACACACACACACACACACACACACACACACACACACACACACACACACACACACACACACACACACACACACACACACACACACACACACACACACACACACACACACACACACACACACACACACACACACACACACACACACACACACACACACACACACACACACACACACACACACACACACACACACACACACACACACACACACACACACACACACACACACACACACACACACACACACACACACACACACACACACACACACACACACACACACACACACACACACACACACACACACACACACACACACACACACACACACACACACACACACACACACACACACACACACACACACACACACACACACACACACACACACACACACACACACACACACACACACACACACACACACACACACACACACACACACACACACACACACACACACACACACACACACACACACACACACACACACACACACACACACACACACACACACACACACACACACACACACACACACACACACACACACACACACACACACACACACACACACACACACACACACACACACACACACACACACACACACACACACACACACACACACACACACACACACACACACACACACACACACACACACACACACACACACACACACACACACACACACACACACACACACACACACACACACACACACACACACACACACACACACACACACACACACACACACACACACACACACACACACACACACACACACACACACACACACACACACACACACACACACACACACACACACACACACACACACACACACACACACACACACACACACACACACACACACACACACACACACACACACACACACACACACACACACACACACACACACACACACACACACACACACACACACACACACACACACACACACACACACACACACACACACACACACACACACACACACACACACACACACACACACACACACACACACACACACACACACACACACACACACACACACACACACACACACCACACACACACACACACACACACACACACACACACACACACACACACACACACACACACACACACACACACACACACACACACACACACACACACACACACACACACACACACACACACACACACACACACACACACACACACACACACACACACACACACACACACACACACACACACACACACACACACACACACACACACACACACACACACACACACACACACACACACACACACACACACACACACACACACACACACACACACACACACACACACACACACACACACACACACACACACACACACACACACACACACACACACACACACACACACACACACACACACACACACACACACACACACACACACACACACACACACACACACACACACACACACACACACACACACACACACACACACACACACACACACACACACACACACACACACACACACACACACACACACACACACACACACACACACACACACACACACACACACACACACACACACACACACACACACACACACACACACACACACACACACACACACACACACACACACACACACACACACACACACACACACACACACACACACACACACACACACACACACACACACACACACACACACACACACACACACACACACACACACACACACACACACACACACACACACACACACACACACACACACACACACACACACACACACACACACACACACACACACACACACACACACACACACACACACACACACACACACACACACACACACACACACACACACACACACACACACACACACACACACACACACACACACACACACACACACACACACACACACACACACACACACACACACACACACACACACACACACACACACACACACACACACACACACACACACACACACACACACACACACACACACACACACACACACACACACACACACACACACACACACACACACACACACACACACACACACACACACACACACACACACACACACACACACACACACACACACACACACACACACACACACACACACACACACACACACACACACACACACACACACACACACACACACACACACACACACACACACACACACACACACACACACACACACACACACACACACACACACACACACACACACACACACACACACACACACACACACACACACACACACACACACACACACACACACACACACACACACACACACACACACACACACACACACACACACACACACACACACACACACACACACACACACACACACACACACACACACACACACACACACACACACACACACACACACACACACACACACACACACACACACACACACACACACACACACACACACACACACACACACACACACACACACACACACACACACACACACACACACACACACACACACACACACACACACACACACACACACACACACACACACACACACACACACACACACACACACACACACACACACACACACACACACACACACACACACACACACACACACACACACACACACACACACACACACACACACACACACACACACACACACACACACACACACACACACACACACACACACACACACACACACACACACACACACACACACACACACACACACACACACACACACACACACACACACACACACACACACACACACACACACACACACACACACACACACACACACACACACACACACACACACACACACACACACACACACACACACACACACACACACACACACACACACACACACACACACACACACACACACACACACACACACACACACACACACACACACACACACACACACACACACACACACACACACACACACACACACACACACACACACACACACACACACACACACACACACACACACACACACACACACACACACACACACACACACACACACACACACACACACACACACACACACACACACACACACACACACACACACACACACACACACACACACACACACACACACACACACACACACACACACACACACACACACACACACACACACACACACACACACACACACACACACACACACACACACACACACACACACACACACACACACACACACACACACACACACACACACACACACACACACACACACACACACACACACACACACACACACACACACACACACACACACACACACACACACACACACACACACACACACACACACACACACACACACACACACACACACACACACACACACACACACACACACACACACACACACACACACACACACACACACACACACACACACACACACACACACACACACACACACACACACACACACACACACACACACACACACACACACACACACACACACACACACACACACACACACACACACACACACACACACACACACACACACACACACACACACACACACACACACACACACACACACACACACACACACACACACACACACACACACACACACAACACACACACACACACACACACACACACACACACACACACACACACACACACACACACACACACACACACACACACACACACACACACACACACACACACACACACACACACACACACACACACACACACACACACACACACACACACACACACACACACACACACACACACACACACACACACACACACACACACACACACACACACACACACACACACACACACACACACACACACACACACACACACACACACACACACACACACACACACACACACACACACACACACACACACACACACACACACACACACACACACACACACACACACACACACACACACACACACACACACACACACACACACACACACACACACACACACACACACACACACACACACACACACACACACACACACACACACACACACACACACACACACACACACACACACACACACACACACACACACACACACACACACACACACACACACACACACACACACACACACACACACACACACACACACACACACACACACACACACACACACACACACACACACACACACACACACACACACACACACACACACACACACACACACACACACACACACACACACACACACACACACACACACACACACACACACACACACACACACACACACACACACACACACACACACACACACACACACACACACACACACACACACACACACACACACACACACACACACACACACACACACACACACACACACACACACACACACACACACACACACACACACACACACACACACACACACACACACACACACACACACACACACACACACACACACACACACACACACACACACACACACACACACACACACACACACACACACACACACACACACACACACACACACACACACACACACACACAACACACACACACACACACACACACACACACACACACACACACACACACACACACACACACACACACACACACACACACACACACACACACACACACACACACACACACACACACACACACACACACACACACACACACACACACACACACACACACACACACACACACACACACACACACACACACACACACACACACACACACACACACACACACACACACACACACACACACACACACACACACACACACACACACACACACACACACACACACACACACACACACACACACACACACACACACACACACACACACACACACACACACACACACACACACACACACACACACACACACACACACACACACACACACACACACACACACACACACACACACACACACACACACACACACACACACACACACACACACACACACACACACACACACACACACACACACACACACACACACACACACACACACACACACACACACACACACACACACACACACACACACACACACACACACACACACACACACACACACACACACACACACACACACACACACACACACACACACACACACACACACACACACACACACACACACACACACACACACACACACACACACACACACACACACACACACACACACACACACACACACACACACACACACACACACACACACACACACACACACACACACACACACACACACACACACACACACACACACACACACACACACACACACACACACACACACACACACACACACACACACACACACACACACACACACACACACACACACACACACACACACACACACACACACACACACACACACACACACACACACACACACACACACACACACACACACACACACACACACACACACACACACACACACACACACACACACACACACACACACACACACACACACACACACACACACACACACACACACACACACACACACACACACACACACACACACACACACACACACACACACACACACACACACACACACACACACACACACACACACACACACACACACACACACACACACACACACACACACACACACACACACACACACACACACACACACACACACACACACACACACACACACACACACACACACACACACACACACACACACACACACACACACACACACACACACACACACACACACACACACACACACACACACACACACACACACACACACACACACACACACACACACACACACACACACACACACACACACACACACACACACACACACACACACACACACACACACACACACACACACACACACACACACACACACACACACACACACACACACACACACACACACACACACACACACACACACACACACACACACACACACACACACACACACACACACACACACACACACACACACACACACACACACACACACACACACACACACACACACACACACACACACACACACACACACACACACACACACACACACACACACACACACACACACACACACACACACACACACACACACACACACACACACACACACACACACACACACACACACACACACACACACACACACACACACACACACACACACACACACACACCACACACACACACACACACACACACACACACACACACACACACACACACACACACACACACACACACACACACACACACACACACACACACACACACACACACACACACACACACACACACACACACACACACACACACACACACACACACACACACACACACACACACACACACACACACACACACACACACACACACACACACACACACACACACACACACACACACACACACACACACACACACACACACACACACACACACACACACACACACACACACACACACACACACACACACACACACACACACACACACACACACACACACACACACACACACACACACACACACACACACACACACACACACACACACACACACAC
>JAWWQZ010000030.1:627500-635000 GCA_033815515.1 Cryptocheilus praepositus | reverse complement strand
ACACACACACACACACACACACACACACACACACACACACACACACACACACACACACACACACACACACACACACACACACACACACACACACACACACACACACACACACACACACACACACACACACACACACACACACACACACACACACACACACACACACACACACACACACACACACACACACACACACACACACACACACACACACACACACACACACACACACACACACACAACACACACACACACACACACACACACACACACACACACACACACACACACACACACACACACACACACACACACACACACACACACACACACACACACACACACACACACACACACACACACACACACACACACACACACACACACACACACACACACACACACACACACACACACACACACACACACACACACACACACACACACACACACACACACACACACACACACACACACACACACACACACACACACACACACACACACACACACACACACACACACACACACACACACACACACACACACACACACACACACACACACACACACACACACACACACACACACACACACACACACACACACACACACACACACACACACACACACACACACACACACACACACACACACACACACACACACACACACACACACACACACACACACACACACACACACACACACACACACACACACACACACACACACACACACACACACACACACACACACACACACACACACACACACACACACACACACACACACACACACACACACACACACACACACACACACACACACACACACACACACACACACACACACACACACACACACACACACACACACACACACACACACACACACACACACACACACACACACACACACACACACACACACACACACACACACACACACACACACACACACACACACACACACACACACACACACACACACACACACACACACACACACACACACACACACACACACACACACACACACACACACACACACACACACACACACACACACACACACACACACACACACACACACACACACACACACACACACACACACACACACACACACACACACACACACACACACACACACACACACACACACACACACACACACACACACACACACACACACACACACACACACACACACACACACACACACACACACACACACACACACACACACACACACACACACACACACACACACACACACACACACACACACACACACACACACACACACACACACACACACACACACACACACACACACACACACACACACACACACACACACACACACACACACACACACACACACACACACACACACACACACACACACACACACACACACACACACACACACACACACACACACACACACACACACACACACACACACACACACACACACACACACACACACACACACACACACACACACACACACACACACACACACACACACACACACACACACACACACACACACACACACACACACACACACACACACACACACACACACACACACACACACACACACACACACACACACACACACACACACACACACACACACACACACACACACACACACACACACACACACACACACACACACACACACACACACACACACACACACACACACACACACACACACACACACACACACACACACACACACACACACACACACACACACACACACACACACACACACACACACACACACACACACACACACACACACACACACACACACACACACACACACACACACACACACACACACACACACACACACACACACACACACACACACACACACACACACACACACACACACACACACACACACACACACACACACACACACACACACACACACACACACACACACACACACACACACACACACACACACACACACACACACACACACACACACACACACACACACACACACACACACACACACACACACACACACACACACACACACACACACACACACACACACACACACACACACACACACACACACACACACACACACACACACACACACACACACACACACACACACACACACACACACACACACACACACACACACACACACACACACACACACACACACACACACACACACACACACACACACACACACACACACACACACACACACACACACACACACACACACACACACACACACACACACACACACACACACACACACACACACACACACACACACACACACACACACACACACACACACACACACACACACACACACACACACACACACACACACACACACACACACACACACACACACACACACACACACACACACACACACACACACACACACACACACACACACACACACACACACACACACACACACACACACACACACACACACACACACACACACACACACACACACACACACACACACACACACACACACACACACACACACACACACACACACACACACACACACACACACACACACACACACACACACACACACACACACACACACACACACACACACACACACACACACACACACACACACACACACACACACACACACACACACACACACACACACACACACACACACACACACACACACACACACACACACACACACACACACACACACACACACACACACACACACACACACACACACACACACACACACACACACACACACACACACACACACACACACACACACACACACACACACACACACACACACACACACACACACACACACACACACACACACACACACACACACACACACACACACACACACACACACACACACACACACACACACACACACACACACACACACACACACACACACACACACACACACACACACACACACACACACACACACACACACACACACACACACACACACACACACACACACACACACACACACACACACACACACACACACACACACACACACACACACACACACACACACACACACACACACACACACACACACACACACACACACACACACACACACACACACACACACACACACACACACACACACACACACACACACACACACACACACACACACACACACACACACACACACACACACACACACACACACACACACACACACACACACACACACACACACACACACACACACACACACACACACACACACACACACACACACACACACACACACACACACACACACACACACACACACACACACACACACACACACACACACACACACACACACACACACACACACACACACACACACACACACACACACACACACACACACACACACACACACACACACACACACACACACACACACACACACACACACACACACACACACACACACACACACACACACACACACACACACACACACACACACACACACACACACACACACACACACACACACACACACACACACACACACACACACACACACACACACACACACACACACACACACACACACACACACACACACACACACACACACACACACACACACACACACACACACACACACACACACACACACACACACACACACACACACACACACACACACACACACACACACACACACACACACACACACACACACACACACACACACACACACACACACACACACACACACACACACACACACACACACACACACACACACACACACACACACACACACACACACACACACACACACACACACACACACACACACACACACACACACACACACACACACACACACACACACACACACACACACACACACACACACACACACACACACACACACACACACACACACACACACACACACACACACACACACACACACACACACACACACACACACACACACACACACACACACACACACACACACACACACACACACACACACACACACACACACACACACACACACACACACACACACACACACACACACACACACACACACACACACACACACACACACACACACACACACACACACACACACACACACACACACACACACACACACACACACACACACACACACACACACACACACACACACACACACACACACACACACACACACACACACACACACACACACACACACACACACACACACACACACACACCACACACACACACACACACACACACACACACACACACACACACACACACACACACACACACACACACACACACACACACACACACACACACACACACACACACACACACACACACACACACACACACACACACACACACACACACACACACACACACACACACACACACACACACACACACACACACACACACACACACACACACACACACACACACACACACACACACACACACACACACACACACACACACACACACACACACACACACACACACACACACACACACACACACACACACACACACACACACACACACACACACACACACACACACACACACACACACACACACACACACACACACACACACACACACACACACACACACACACACACACACACACACACACACACACACACACACACACACACACACACACACACACACACACACACACACACACACACACACACACACACACACACACACACACACACACACACACACACACACACACACACACACACACACACACACACACACACACACACACACACACACACACACACACACACACACACACACACACACACACACACACACACACACACACACACACACACACACACACACACACACACACACACACACACACACACACACACACACACACACACACACACACACACACACACACACACACACACACACACACACACACACACACACACACACACACACACACACACACACACACACACACACACACACACACACACACACACACACACACACACACACACACACACACACACACACACACACACACACACACACACACACACACACACACACACACACACACACACACACACACACACACACACACACACACACACACACACACACACACACACACACACACACACACACACACACACACACACACACACACACACACACACACACACACACACACACACACACACACACACACACACACACACACACACACACACACACACACACACACACACACACACACACACACACACACACACACACACACACACACACACACACACACACACACACACACACACACACACACACACACACACACACACACACACACACACACACACACACACACACACACACACACACACACACACACACACACACACACACACACACACACACACACACACACACACACACACACACACACACACACACACACACACACACACACACACACACACACACACACACACACACACACACACACACACACACACACACACACACACACACACACACACACACACACACACACACACACACACACACACACACACACACACACACACACACACACACACACACACACACACACACACACACACACACACACACACACACACACACACACACACACACACACACACACACACACACACACACACACACACACACACACACACACACACACACACACACACACACACACACACACACACACACACACACACACACACACACACACACACACACACACACACACAACAACCACACACACACACACACACACACACACACACACACACACACACACACACACACACACACACACACACACACACACACACACACACACACACACACACACACACACACAACACACACACACACACACACACACACACACACACACACACACACACACACACACACACACACACACACACACACACACACACACACACACACACACACACACACACACACACACACACACACACACACACACACACACACACACACACACACACACACACACACACACACACACACACACACACACACACACACACACACACACACACACACACACACACACACACACACACACACACACACACACACACACACACACACACACACACACACACACACACACACACACACACACACACACACACACACACACACACACACACACACACACACACACACACACACACACACACACACACACACACACACACACACACACACACACACACACACACACACACACACACACACACACACACACACACACACACACACACACACACACACACACACACACACACACACACACACACACACACACACACACACACACACACACACACACACACACACACACACACACACACACACACACACACACACACACACACACACACACACACACACACACACACACACACACACACACACACACACACACACACACACACACACACACACACACACACACACACACACACACACACACACACACACACACACACACACACACACACACACACACACACACACACACACACACACACACACACACACACACACACACACACACACACACACACACACACACACACACACACACACACACACACACACACACACACACACACACACATAATAATAATAATACACACACACACACACACACACACACACACACACACACACACACACACACACACACACACACACACACACACACACACACACACACACACACACACACACACACACACACACACACACACACACACACACACACACACACACACACACACACACACACACACACACACACACACACACACACACACACACACACACACACACACACACACACACACACACACACACACACACACACACACACACACACACACACACACACACACACACACACACACACACACACACACACACACACACACACACACACACACACACACACACACACACACACACACACACACACACACACACACACACACACACACACACACACACACACACACACACACACACACACACACACACACACACACACACACACACACACACACACACACACACACACACACACACACACACACACACACACACACACACCACACACACACACACACACACACACACACACACACACACACACACACACACACACACACACACACACACACACACACACACACACACACACACACACACACACACACACACACACACACACACACACACACACACACACACACACACACACACACACACACACACACACACACACACACACACACACACACACACACACACACACACACACACACACACA
>JAWWQZ010000030.1:615000-620000 GCA_033815515.1 Cryptocheilus praepositus | reverse complement strand
ACACACACACACACACACACACACACACACACACACACACACACACACACACACACACACACACACACACACACACACACACACACACACACACACACACACACACACACACACACACACACACACACACACACACACACACACACACACACACACACACACACACACACACACACACACACACACACACACACACACACACACACACACACACACACACACACACACACACACACACACACACACACACAACACACACACACACACACACACACACACACACACACACACACACACACACACACACACACACACACACACACACACACACACACACACACACACACACACACACACACACACACACACACACACACACACACACACACACACACACACACACACACACACACACACACACACACACACACACACACACACACACACACACACACACACACACACACACACACACACACACACACACACACACACACACACACACACACACACACACACACACACACACACACACACACACACACACACACACACACACACACACACACACACACACACACACACACACACACACACACACACACACACACACACACACACACACACACACACACACACACACACACACACACACACACACACACACACACACACACACACACACACACACACACACACACACACACACACACACACACACACACACACACACACACACACACACACACACACACACACACACACACACACACACACACACACACACACACACACACACACACACACACACACACACACACACACACACACACACACACACACACACACACACACACACACACACACACACACACACACACACACACACACACACACACACACACACACACACACACACACACACACACACACACACACACACACACACACACACACACACACACACACACACACACACACACACACACACACACACACACACACACACACACACACACACACACACACACACACACACACACACACACACACACACACACACACACACACACACACACACACACACACACACACACACACACACACACACACACACACACACACACACACACACACACACACACACACACACACACACACACACACACACACACACACACACACACACACACACACACACACACACACACACACACACACACACACACACACACACACACACACACACACACACACACACACACACACACACACACACACACACACACACACACACACACACACACACACACACACACACACACACACACACACACACACACACACACACACACACACACACACACACACACACACACACACACACACACACACACACACACACACACACACACACACACACACACACACACACACACACACACACACACACACACACACACACACACACACACACACACACACACACACACACACACACACACACACACACACACACACACACACACACACACACACACACACACACACACACACACACACACACACACACACACACACACACACACACACACACACACACACACACACACACACACACACACACACACACACACACACACACACACACACACACACACACACACACACACACACACACACACACACACACACACACACACACACACACACACACACACACACACACACACACACACACACACACACACACACACACACACACACACACACACACACACACACACACACACACACACACACACACATACACACACACACACACACACACACACACACACACACACACACACACACACACACACACACACACACACACACACACACACACACACACACACACACACACACACACACACACACACACACACACACACACACACACACACACACACACACACACACACACACACACACACACACACACACACACACACACACACACACACACACACACACACACACACACACACACACACACACACACACACACACACACACACACACACACACACACACACACACACACACACACACACACACACACACACACACACACACACACACACACACACACACACACACACACACACACACACACACACACACACACACACACACACACACATACACACACACACACACACACACACACACACACACACACACACACACACACACACACACACACACACACACACACACACACACACACCGCACACACACACACACACACACACACACACACACACACACACACACACACACACACACACACACACACACACACACACACACACACACACACACACACACACACACACACACACACACACACACACACACACACACACACACACACACACACACACACACACACACACACACACACACACACACACACACACACACACACACACACACACACACACACACACACACACACACACACACACACACACACACACACACACACACACACACACACACACACACACACACACACACACACACACACACACACACACACACACACACACACACACACACACACACACACACACACACACACACACACACACACACACACACACACACACACACACACACACACACACACACACACACACACACACACACACACACACACACACACACACACACACACACACACACACACACACACACACACACACACACACACACACACACACACACACACACACACACACACACACACACACACACACACACACACACACACACACACACACACACACACACACACACACACACACACACACACACACACACACACACACACACACACACACACACACACACACACACACACACACACACACACACACACACACACACACACACACACACACACACACACACACACCACACACACACACACACACACACACACACACACACACACACACACACACACACACACACACACACACACACACACACACACACACACACACACACACACACACACACACACACACACACACACACACACACACACACACACACACACACACACACACACACACACACACACACACACACACACACACACACACACACACACACACACACACACACACACACACACACACACACACACACACACACACACACACACACACACACACACACACACACACACACACACACACACACACACACACACACACACACACACACACACACACACACACACACACACACACACACACACACACACACACACACACACACACACACACACACACACACACACACACACACACACACACACACACACACACACACACACACACACACACACACACACACACACACACACACACACACACACACACACACACACACACACACACACACACACACACACACACACACACACACACACACACACACACACACACACACACACACACACACACACACACACACACACACACACACACACACACACACACACACACACACACACACACACACACACACACACACACACACACACACACACACACACACACACACACACACACACACACACACACACACACACACACACACACACACACACACACACACACACACACACACACACACACACACACACACACACACACACACACACACACACACAACACACACACACACACACACACACACACACACACACACCACACACACACACACACACACACACACACACACACACACACACACACACACACACACACACACACACACACACACACACACACACACACACACACACACACACACACACACACACACACACACACACACACACACACACACACACACACACACACACACACACACACACACACACACACACACACACACACACACACACACACACACACACACACACACACACACACACACACACACACACACACACACACACACACACACACACACACACACACACACACACACACACACACACACACACACACACACACACACACACACACACACACACACACACACACACACACACACACACACACACACACACACACACACACACACACACACACACACACACACACACACACACACACACACACACACACACACACACACACACACACACACACACACACACACACACACACACACACACACACACACACACACACACACACACACACACACACACACACACACACACACACACACACACACACACACACACACACACACACACACACACACACACACACACACACACACACACACACACACACACACACACACACACAACACACACACACACACACACACACACACACACACACACACACACACACACACACACACACACACACACACACACACACACACACACACACACACACACACACACACACACACACACACACACACACACACACACACACACACACACACACACACACACACACACACACACACACACACACACACACACACACACACACACACACACACACACACACACACACACACACACACACACACACACACACACACACACACACACACACACACACACACACACACACACACACACACACACACACACACACACACACACACACACACACACACACACACACACACACACACACACACACACACACACACACACACACACACACACACACACACACACACACACACACACACACACACACACACACACACACACACACACACACCACACACACACACACACACACACACACACACACACACACACACACACACACACACACACACACACACACACACACACACACACACACACACACACACACACACACACACACACACACACACACACACACACACACACACACACACACACACACACACACACACACACACACACA
>JAWWQZ010000030.1:575000-577500 GCA_033815515.1 Cryptocheilus praepositus | reverse complement strand
ACACACACACACACACACACACACACACACACACACACACACACACACACACACACACACACACACACACACACACACACACACACACACACACACACACACACACACACACACACACACACACACACACACACACACACACACACACACACACACACACACACACACACACACACACACACACACACACACACACACACACACACACACACACACACACACACACACACACACACACACACACACACACACACACACACACACACACACACACACACACACACACACACACACACACACACACACACACACACACACACACACACACACACACACACACACACACACACACACACACACACACACACACACACACACACACACACACACACACACACACACACACACACACACACACACACACACACACACACACACACACACACACACACACACACACACACACACACACACACACACACACACACACACACACACACACACACACACACACACACACACACACACACACACACACACACACACACACACACACACACACACACACACACACACACACACACACACACACACACACACACACACACACACACACACACACACACACACACACACACACACACACACACACACACACACACACACACACACACACACACACACACACACACACACACACACACACACACACACACACACACACACACACACACACACACACACACACACACACACACACACACACACACACACACACACACACACACACACACACACACACACACACACACACACACACACACACACACACACACACACACACACACACACACACACACACACACACACACACACACACACACACACACACACACACACACACACACACACACACACACACACACACACACACACACACACACACACACACACACACACACACACACACACACACACACACACACACACACACACACACACACACACACACACACACACACACACACACACACACACACACACACACACACACACACACACACACACACACACACACACACACACACACACACACACACACACACACACACACACACACACACACACACACACACACACACACACACACACACACACACACACACACACACACACACACACACACACACACACACACACACACACACACACACACACACACACACACACACACACACACACACACACACACACACACACACACACACACACACACACACACACACACACACACACACACACACACACACACACACACACACACACACACACACACACACACACACACACACACACACACACACACACACACACACACACACACACACACACACACACACACACACACACACACACACACACACACACACACACACACACACACACACACACACACACACACACACACACACACACACACACACACACACACACACACACACACACACACACACACACACACACACACACACACACACACACACACACACACACACACACACACACACACACACACACACACACACACACACACACACACACACACACACACACACACACACACACACACACACACACACACACACACACACACACACACACACACACACACACACACACACACACACACACACACACACACACACACACACACACACACACACACACACACACACACACACACACACACACACACACACACACACACACACACACACACACACACACACACACACACACACACACACACACACACACACACACACACACACACACACACACACACACACACACACACACACACACACACACACACACACACACACACACACACACACACACACACACACACACACACACACACACACACACACACACACACACACACACACACACACACACACACACACACACACACACACACACACACACACACACACACACACACACACACACACACACCACACACACACACACAATAATAATAATAATAATAATAATAATAATAATAACACACACACACACACACACACACACACACACACACACACACACACACACACACACACACACACACACACACACACACACACACACACACACACACACACACACACACACACACACACACACACACACACACACACACACACACACACACACACACACACACACACACACACACACACACACACACACACACACACACACACACACACACACACACACACACACACACACACACACACACACACACACACACACACACACACACACACACACACACACACACACACACACACACACACACACACACACACACACACACACACACACACACACACACACACACACACACACACACACACACACACACACACACACACACACACACACACACACACACACACACACACACACACACACACACACACACACA
>JAWWQZ010000030.1:477500-482500 GCA_033815515.1 Cryptocheilus praepositus | reverse complement strand
CCCCCCCCCCCCCCCCCCCCCACACACACACACACACACACACACACACACACACACACACACACACACACACACACACACACACACACACACACACACACACACACACACACACACACACACACACACACACACACACACACACACACACACACACACACACACACACACACACACACACACACACACACACACACACACACACACACACACACACACACACACACACACACACACACACACACACACACACACACACACACACACACACACACACACACACACACACACACACACACACACACACACACACACACACACACACACACACACACACACACACACACACACACACACACACACACACACACACACACACACACACACACACACACACACACACACACACACACACACACACACACACACACACACACACACACACACACACACACACACACACACACACACACACACACACACACACACACACACACACACACACACACACACACACACAACACACACACACACACACACACACACACACACACACACACACACACACACACACACACACACACACACACACACACACACACACACACACACACACACACACACACACACACACACACACACACACACACACACACACACACACACACACACACACACACACACACACACACACACACACACACCACACACACACACACACACACACACACACACACACACACACACACACACACACACACACACACACACACACACACACACACACACACACACACACACACACACACACACACACACACACACACACACACACACACACACACACACACACACACACACACACACACACACACACACACACACACACACACACACACACACACACACACACACACACACACACACACACACACACACACACACACACACACACACACACACACACACACACACACACACACACACACACACACACACACACACACACACACACACACACACACACACACACACACACACACACACACACACACACACACACACACACACACACACACACACACACACACACACACACACACACACACACACACACACACACACACACACACACACACACACACACACACACACACACACACACACACACACACACACACACACACACACACACACACACACACACACACACACACACACACACACACACACACACACACACACACACACACACACACACACACACACACACACACACACACACACACACACACACACACACACACACACACACACACACACACACACACACACACACACACACACACACACACACACACACACACACACACACACACACACACACACACACACACACACACACACACACACACACACACACACACACACACACACACACACACACACACACACACACACACACACACACACACACACACACACACACACACACACACACACACACACACACACACACACACACACACACACACACACACACACACACACACACACACACACACCACACACACACACACACACACACACACACACACACACACACACACACACACACACACACACACACACACACACACACACACACACACACACACACACAACACACCCACCCCCCCCCACCCCCCCCCCCCCCCCCCCCCCCCCCCCCCCCCCCCCCCCCCCCCCCCCCCACACCACACACACACACACACACACACACACACACACACACACACACACACACACACACACACACACACACACACACACACACACACACACACACACACACACACACACACACACACACACACACACACACACACACACACACACACACACACACACACACACACACACACACACACACACACACACACACACACACACACACACACACACACACACACACACACACACACACACACACACACACACACACACACACACACACACACACACACCACACACACACACACACACACACACACACACACACACACACACACACACACACACACACACACACACACACACACACACACACACACACACACACACACACACACACACACACACACACACACACACACACACACACACACACACACACACACACACACACACACACACACACACACACACACACACACACACACACACACACACACACACACACACACACACACACACACACACACACACACACACACACACACACACACACACACACACACACACACACACACACACACACACACACACACACACACACACACACACACACACACACACACACACACACACACACACACACACACACACACACACACACACACACACACACACACACACACACACACACACACACACACACACACACACACACACACACACACACACACACACACACACACACACACACACACACACACACACACACACACACACACACACACACACACACACACACACACACACACACACACACACACACACACACACACACACACACACACACACACACACACACACACACACACACACACACACACACACACACACACACACACACACACACACACACACACACACACACACACACACACACACACACACACACACACACACACACACACACACACACACACACACACACACACACACACACACACACACACACACACACACACACACACACACACACACACACACACACACACACACACACACACACACACACACACACACACACACACACACACACACACACACACACACACACACACACACACACACACACACACACACACACACACACACACACACACACACACACACACACACACACACACACACACACACACACACACACACACACACACACACACACACACACACACACACACACACACACACACACACACACACACACACACACACACACACACACACACACACACACACACACACACACACACACACACACACACACACACACACACACACACACACACACACACACACACACACACACACACACACACACACACACACACACACACACACACACACACACACACACACACACACACACACACACACACACACACACACACACACACACACACACACACACACACACACACACACACACACACACACACACACACACACACACACACACACACACACACACACACACACACACACACACACACACACACACACACACACACACACACACACACACACACACACACACACACACACACACACACACACACACACACACACACACACACACACACACACACACACACACACACACACACACACACACACACACACACACACACACACACACACACACACACACACACACACACACACACACACACACACACACACACACACACACACACACACACACACACACACACACACACACACACACACACACACACACACACACACACACACACACACACACACACACACACACACACACACACACACACACACACACACACACACACACACACACACACACACACACACACACACACACACACACACACACACACACACACACACACACACACACACACACACACACACACACACACACACACACACACACACACACACACACACACACACACACACACACACACACACACACACACACACACACACACACACACACACACACACACACACACACACACACACACACACACACACACACACACACACACACACACACACACACACACACACACACACACACACACACACACACACACACACACACACACACACACACACACACACACACACACACACACACACACACACACACACACACACACACACACACACACACACACACACACACACACACACACACACACACACACACACACACACACACACACACACACACACACACACACACACACACACACACACACACACACACACACACACACACACACACACACACACACACACACACACACACACACACACACACACACACACACACACACACACACACACACACACACACACACACACACACACACACACACACACACACACACACACACACACACACACACACACACACACACACACACACACACACACACACACACACACACACACACACACACACACACACACACACACACACACACACACACACACACACACACACACACACACACACACACACACACACACACACACACACACACACACACACACACACACACACACACACACACACACACACACACACACACACACACACACACACACACACACACACACACACACACACACACACACACACACACACACACACACACACACACACACACACACACACACACACACACACACACACACACACACACACACACACACACACACACACACACACACACACACACACACACACACACACACACACACACACACACACACACACACACACACACACACACACACACACACACACACACACACACACACACACACACACACACACACACACACACACACACACACACACACACACACACACACACACACACACACACACACACACACACACACACACACACACACACACACACACACACACACACACACACACACACACACACACACACACACACACACACACACACACACACACACACACACACACACACACACACACACACACACACACACACACACACACACACACACACACACACACACACACACACACACACACACACACACACACACACACACACACACACACACACACACACACACACACACACACACACACACACACACACACACACACACACACACACACACACACACACACACACACACACACACACACACACACACACACACACACACACACACACACACACACACACACA
>JAWWQZ010000030.1:470000-472500 GCA_033815515.1 Cryptocheilus praepositus | reverse complement strand
ACACACACACACACACACACACACACACACACACACACACACACACACACACACACACACACACACACACACACACACACACACACACACACACACACACACACACACACACACACACACACACACACACACACACACACACACACACACACACACACACACACACACACACACACACACACACACACACACACACACACACACACACACACACACACACACACACACACACACACACACACACACACACACACACACACACACACACACACACACACACACACACACACACACACACACACACACACACACACACACACACACACACACACACACACACACACACACACACACACACACACACACACACACACACACACACACACACACACACACACACACACACACACACACACACACACACACACACACACACACACACACACACACACACACACACACACACACACACACACACACACACACACACACACACACACACACACACACACACACACACACACACACACACACACACACACACACACACACACACACACCACACACACACACACACACACACACACACACACACACACACACACACACACACACACACACACACACACACACACACACACACACACACACACACACACACACACACACACACACACACACACACACACACACACACACACACACACACACACACACACACACACACACACACACACACACACACACACACACACACACACACACACACACACACACACACACACACACACACACACACACACACACACACACACACACACACACACACACACACACACACACACACACACACACACACACACACACACACACACACACACACACACACACACACACACACACACACACACACACACACACACACACACACACACACACACACACACACACACACACACACACACACACACACACACACACACACACACACACACACACACACACACACACACACACACACACACACACACACACACACACACACACACACACACACACACACACACACACACACACACACACACACACACACACACACACACACACACACACACACACACACACACACACACACACACACACACACACACACACACACACACACACACACACACACACACACACACACACACACACACACACACACACACACACACACACACACACACACACACACACACACACACACACACACACACACACACACACACACACACACACACACACACACACACACACACACACACACACACACACACACACACACACACACACACACACACACACACACACACACACACACACACACACACACACACACACACACACACACACACACACACACACACACACACACACACACACACACACACACACACACACACACACACACACACACACACACACACACACACACACACACACACACACACACACACACACACACACACACACACACACACACACACACACACACACACACACACACACACACACACACACACACACACACACACACACACACACACACACACACACACACACACACACACACACACACACACACACACACACACACACACACACACACACACACACACACACACACACACACACACACACACACACACACACACACACACACACACACACACACACACACACACACACACACACACACACACACACACACACACACACACACACACACACACACACACACACACACACACACACACACACACACACACACACACACACACACACACACACACACACACACACACACACACACACACACACACACACACACACACACACACACACACACACACACACACACACACACACACACACACACACACACACACACACACACACACACACACACACACACACACACACACACACACACACACACACACACACACACACACACACACACACACACACACACACACACACACACACACACACACACACACACACACACACACACACACACACACACACACACACACACACACACACACACACACACACACACACACACACACACACACACACACACACACACACACACACACACACACACACACACACACACACACACACACACACACACACACACACACACACACACACACACACACACACACACACACACACACACACACACACACACACACACACACACACACACACACACACACACACACACACACACACACACACACACACACACACACACACACACACACACACACACACACACACACACACACACACACACACACACACACACACACACACACACACACACACACACACACACACACACACACACACACACACACACACACACACACACCACACACACACACACACACACACACACACACACACACACACACACACACACACACACACACACACACAC
>JAWWQZ010000030.1:452500-457500 GCA_033815515.1 Cryptocheilus praepositus | reverse complement strand
ACACACACACACACACACACACACACACACACACACACACACACACACACACACACACACACACACACACACACACACACACACACACACACACACACACACACACACACACACACACACACACACACACACACACACACACACACACACACACACACACACACACACACACACACACACACACACACACACACACACACACACACACACACACACACACACACACACACACACACACACACACACACACACACACACACACACACACACACACACACACACACACACACACACACACACACACACACACACACACACACACACACACACACACACACACACACACACACACACACACACACACACACACACACACACACACACACACACACACACACACACACACACACACACACACACACACACACACACACACACACACACACACACACACACACACACACACACACACACACACACACACACACACACACACACACACACACACACACACACACACACACACACACACACACACACACACACACACACACACACACACACACACACACACACACACACACACACACACACACACACACACACACACACACACACACACACACACACACACACACACACACACACACACACACACACACACACACACACACACACACACACACACACACACACACACACACACACACACACACACACACACACACACACACACACACACACACACACACACACACACACACACACACACACACACACACACACACACACACACACACACACACACACACACACACACACACACACACACACACACACACACACACACACACACACACACACACACACACACACACACACACACACACACACACACACACACACACACACACACACACACACACACACACACACACACACACACACACACACACACACACACACACACACACACACACACACACACACACACACACACACACACACACACACACACACACACACACACACACACACACACACACACACACACACACACACACACACACACACACACACACACACACACACACACACACACACACACACACACACACACACACACACACACACACACACACACACACACACACACACACACACACACACACACACACACACACACACACACACACACACACACACACACACACACACACACACACACACACACACACACACACACACACACACACACACACACACACACACACACACACACACACACACACACACACACACACACACACACACACACACACACACACACACACACACACACACACACACACACACACACACACACACACACACACACACACACACACACACACACACACACACACACACACACACACACACACACACACACACACACACACACACACACACACACACACACACACACACACACACACACACACACACACACACACACACACACACACACACACACACACACACACACACACACACACACACACACACACACACACACACACACACACACACACACACACACACACACACACACACACACACACACACACACACACACACACACACACACACACACACACACACACACACACACACACACACACACACACACACACACACACACACACACACACACACACACACACACACACACACACACACACACACACACACACACACACACACACACACACACACACACACACACACACACACACACACACACACACACACACACACACACACACACACACACACACACACACACACACACACACACACACACACACACACACACACACACACACACACACACACACACACACACACACACACACACACACACACACACACACACACACACACACACACACACACACACACACACACACACACACACACACACACACACACACACACACACACACACACACACACACACACACACACACACACACACACACACACACACACACACACACACACACACACACACACACACACACACACACACACACACACACACACACACACACACACACACACACACACACACACACACACACACACACACACACACACACACACACACACACACACACACACACACACACACACACACACACACACACACACACACACACACACACACACACACACACACACACACACACACACACACACACACACACACACACACACACACACACACACACACACACACACACACACACACACACACACACACACACACACACACACACACACACACACACACACACACACACACACACACACACACACACACACACACACACACACACACACACACACACACACACACACACACACACACACACACACACACACACACACACACACACACACACACACACACACACACACACACACACACACACACACACACACACACACACACACACACACACACACACACACACACACACACACACACACACACACACACACACACACACACACACACACACACACACACACACACACACACACACACACACACACACACACACACACACACACACACACACACACACACACACACACACACACACACACACACACACACACACACACACACACACACACACACACACACACACACACACACACACACACACACACACACACACACACACACACACACACACACACACACACACACACACACACACACACACACACACACACACACACACACACACACACACACACACACACACACACACACACACACACACACACACACACACACACACACACACACACACACACACACACACACACACACACACACACACACACACACACACACACACACACACACACACACACACACACACACACACACACACACACACACACACACACACACACACACACACACACACACACACACACACACACACACACACACACACACACACACACACACACACACACACACACACACACACACACACACACACACACACACACACACACACACACACACACACACACACACACACACACACACACACACACACACACACACACACACACACACACACACACACACACACACACACACACACACACACACACACACACACACACACACACACACACACACACACACACACACACACACACACACACACACACACACACACACACACACACACACACACACACACACACACACACACACACACACACACACACACACACACACACACACACACACACACACACACACACACACACACACACACACACACACACACACACACACACACACACACACACACACACACACACACACACACACACACACACACACACACACACACACACACACACACACACACACACACACACACACACACACACACACACACACACACACACACACACACACACACACACACACACACACACACACACACACACACACACACACACACACACACACACACACACACACACACACACACACACACACACACACACACACACACACACACACACACACACACACACACACACACACACACACACACACACACACACACACACACACACACACACACACACACACACACACACACACACACACACACACACACACACACACACACACACACACACACACACACACACACACACACACACACACACACACACACACACACACACACACACACACACACACACACACACACACACACACACACACACACACACACACACACACACACACACACACACACACACACACACACACACACACACACACACACACACACACACACACACACACACACACACACACACACACACACACACACACACACACACACACACACACACACACACACACACACACACACACACACACACACACACACACACACACACACACACACACACACACACACACACACACACACACACACACACACACACACACACACACACACACACACACACACACACACACACACACACACACACACACACACACACACACACACACACACACACACACACACACACACACACACACACACACACACACACACACACACACACACACACACACACACACACACACACACACACACACACACACACACACACACACACACACACACACACACACACACACACACACACACACACACACACACACACACACACACACACACACACACACACACACACACACACACACACACACACACACACACACACACACACACACACACACACACACACACACACACACACACACACACACACACACACACACACACACACACACACACACACACACACACACACACACACACACACACACACACACACACACACACACACACACACACACACACACACACACACACACACACACACACACACACACACACACACACACACACACACACACACACACACACACACACACACACACACACACACACACACACACACACACACACACACACACACACACACACACACACACACACACACACACACACACACACACACACACACACACACACACACACACACACACACACACACACACACACACACACACACACACACACACACACACACACACACACACACACACACACACACACACACACACACACACACACACACACACACACACACACACACACACACACACACACACACACACACACACACACACACACACACACACACACACACACACACACACACACACACACACACACACACACACACACACACACACACACACACACACACACACACACACACACACACACACACACACACACACACACACACACACACACACACACACACACACACACACACACACACACACACACACACACACACACACACACACACAC
>JAWWQZ010000030.1:445000-447500 GCA_033815515.1 Cryptocheilus praepositus | reverse complement strand
CACACACACACACACACACACACACACACACACACACACACACACACACACACACACACACACACACACACACACACACACACACACACACACACACACACACACACACACACACACACACACACACACACACACACACACACACACACACACACACACACACACACACACACACACACACACACACACACACACACACACACACACACACACACACACACACACACACACACACACACACACACACACACACACACACACACACACACACACACACACACACACACACACACACACACACACACACACACACACACACACACACACACACACACACACACACACACACACACACACACACACACACACACACACACACACACACACACACACACACACACACACACACACACACACACACACACACACACACACACACACACACACACACACACACACACACACACACACACACACACACACACACACACACACACACACACACACACACACACACACACACACACACACACACACACACACACACACACACACACACACACACACACACACACACACACACACACACACACACACACACACACACACACACACACACACACACACACACACACACACACACACACACACACACACACACACACACACACACACACACACACACACACACACACACACACACACACACACACACACACACACACACACACACACACACACACACACACACACACACACACACACACACACACACACACACACACACACACACACACACACACACACACACACACACACACACACACACACACACACACACACACACACACACACACACACACACACACACACACACACACACACACACACACACACACACACACACACACACACACACACACACACACACACACACACACACACACACACACACACACACACACACACACACACACACACACACACACACACACACACACACACACACACACACACACACACACACACACACACACACACACACACACACACACACACACACACACACACACACACACACACACACACACACACACACACACACACACACACACACACACACACACACACACACACACACACACACACACACACACACACACACACACACACACACACACACACACACACACACACACACACACACACACACACACACACACACACACACACACACACACACACACACACACACACACACACACACACACACACACACACACACACACACACACACACACACACACACACACACACACACACACACACACACACACACACACACACACACACACACACACACACACACACACACACACACACACACACACACACACACACACACACACACACACACACACACACACACACACACACACACACACACACACACACACACACACACACACACACACACACACACACACACACACACACACACACACACACACACACACACACACACACACACACACACACACACACACACACACACACACACACACACACACACACACACACACACACACACACACACACACACACACACACACACACACACACACACACACACACACACACACACACACACACACACACACACACACACACACACACACACACACACACACACACACACACACACACACACACACACACAC
Source organism: Cryptocheilus praepositus (assembly GCA_033815515.1). Taxonomy (NCBI): domain Eukaryota; kingdom Metazoa; phylum Arthropoda; class Insecta; order Hymenoptera; family Pompilidae; genus Cryptocheilus; species Cryptocheilus praepositus. The sequence goes on along the minus strand of JAWWQZ010000030.1, from coordinate 445,779 downwards.
ACACACACACACACACACACACACACACACACACACACACACACACACACACACACACACACACACACACACACACACACACACACACACACACACACACACACACACACACACACACACACACACACACACACACACACACACACACACACACACACACACACACACACACACACACACACACACACACACACACACACACACACACACACACACACACACACACACACACACACACACACACACACACACACACACACACACACACACACACACACACACACACACACACACACACACACACACACACACACACACACACACACACACACACACACACACACACACACACACACACACACACACACACACACACACACACACACACACACACACACACACACACACACACACACACACACACACACACACACACACACACACACACACACACACACACACACACACACACACACACACACACACACACACACACACACACACACACACACACACACACACACACACACACACACACACACACACACACACCACACACACACACACACACACACACACACACACACACACACACACACACACACACACACACACACACACACACACACACACACACACACACACACACACACACACACACACACACACACACACACACACACACACACACACACACACACACACACACACACACACACACACACACACACACACACACACACACACACACACACACACACACACACACACACACACAC
>JAWWQZ010000030.1:437500-440000 GCA_033815515.1 Cryptocheilus praepositus | reverse complement strand
CACACACACACACACACACACACACACACACACACACACACACACACACACACACACACACACACACACACACACACACACACACACACACACACACACACACACACACACACACACACACACACACACACACACACACACACACACACACACACACACACACACACACACACACACACACACACACACACACACACACACACACACACACACACACACACACACACACACACACACACACACACACACACACACACACACACACACACACACACACACACACACACACACACACACACACACACACACACACACACACACACACACACACACACACACACACACACACACACACACACACACACACACACACACACACACACACACACACACACACACACCCCCCCCCCCCCCCCCCCCCCCCACACACACACACACACACACACACACACACACACACCCCCCCCCCCCCCCACACACACACACACACACACACACACACACACACACACACACACACACACACACACACACACACACACACACACACACACACACACACACACACACACACACACACACACACACACACACACACACACACACACACACACACACACACACACACACACACACACACACACACACACACACACACACACACACACACACACACACACACACACACACACACACACACACACACACACACACACACACACACACACACACACACACACACACACACACACACACACACACACACACACACACACACACACACACACACACACACACACACACACACACACACACACACACACACACACACACACACACACACCACACACACACACACACACACACACACACACACACACACACACACACACACACACACACACACACACACACACACACACACACACACACACACACACACACACACACACACACACACACACACACACACACACACACACACACACACACACACACACACACACACACACACACACACACACACACACACACACACACACACACACACACACACACACACACACACACACACACACACACACACACACACACACACACACACACACACACACACACACACACACACACACACACACACACACACACACACACACACACACACACACACACACACACACACACACACACACACACACACACACACATATATATATATGAAATAATAATCCCCCCCCCCCACCACCACAGACCCCCCCCCCCATCTAATAGCCCCCACACACACACACACACACACACACACACACACACACACACACACACACACACACACACACACACACACACACACACACACACACACACACACACACACACACACACACACACACACACACACACACACACACACACACACACACACACACACACACACACACACACACACACACACACACACACACACACACACACACACACACACACACACACACACACACACACACAACACACACACACACACACACACACACACACACACACACACACACACACACACACACACACACACACACACACACACACACACACACACACACACACACACACACACACACACACACACACACACACACACACACACACACACACACACACACACACACACACACACACACACACACACACACACACACACACACACACACACACACACACACACACACACACACACACACACACACACACACACACACACACACACACACACACACACACACACACACACACACACACACACACACACACACACACACACACACACACACACACACACACACACACACACACACACACACACACACACACACACACACACACACACACACACACACACACACACACACACACACACACACACACACACACACACACACACACACACACACACACACACACACACACACACACACACACACACACACACACACACACACACACACACACACACACACACACACACACACACACACACACACACACACACACACACACACACACACACACACACACACACACACACACACACACACACACACACACACACACACACACACACACACACACACACACACACACACACACACACACACACACACACACACACACACACACACACACACACACACACACACACACACACACACACACACACACACACACACACACACACACACACACACACACACACACACACACACACACACACACACACACACACACACACACACACACACACACACACACACACACACACACACACACACACACACACACACACACACACACACACACACACACACACACACACACACACACACACACACACACACACACACACACACACACACACACACACACACACACACACACACACACACACACACACACACACACACACACACACACACACACACACACACACACACACACACACACACAC
>JAWWQZ010000030.1:407500-420000 GCA_033815515.1 Cryptocheilus praepositus | reverse complement strand
CACACACACACACACACACACACACACACACACACACACACACACACACACACACACACACACACACACACACACACACACACACACACACACACACACACACACACACACACACACACACACACACACACACACACACACACACACACACACACACACACACACACACACACACACACACACACACACACACACACACACACACACACACACACACACACACACACACACACACACACACACACACACACACACACACACACACACACACACACACACACACACACACACACACACACACACACACACACACACACACACACACACACACACACACACACACACACACACACACACACACACACACACACACACACACACACACACACACACACACACACACACACACACACACACACACACACACACACACACACACACACACACACACACACACACACACACACACACACACACACACACACACACACACACACACACACACACACACACACACACACACACACACACACACACACACACACACACACACACACACACACACACACACACACACACACACACACACACACACACACACACACACACACACACACACACACACACACACACACACACACACACACACACACACACACACACACACACACACACACACACACACACACACACACACACACACACACACACACACACACACACACACACACACACACACACACACACACACACACACACACACACACACACACACACACACACACACACACACACACACACACACACACACACACACACACACACACACACACACACACACACACACACACACACACACACACACACACACACACACACACACACACACACACACACACACACACACACACACACACACACACACACACACACACACACACACACACACACACACACACACACACACACACACACACACACACACACACACACACACACACACACACACACACACACACACACACACACACACACACACACACACACACACACACACACACACACACACACACACACACACACACACACACACACACACACACACACACACACACACACACACACACACACACACACACACACACACACACACACACACACACACACACACACACACACACACACACACACACACACACACACACACACACACACACACACAACACACACACACACACACACACACACACACACACACACACACACACACACACACACACACACACACACACACACACACACACACACACACACACACACACACACACACACACACACACACACACACACACACACACACACACACACACACACACACACACACACACACACACACACACACACACACACACACACACACACACACACACACACACACACACACACACACACACACACACACACACACACACACACACACACACACACACACACACACACACACACACACACACACACACACACACACACACACACACACACACACACACACACACACACACACACACACACACACACACACACACACACACACACACACACACACACACACACACACACACACACACACACACACACACACACACACACACACACACACACACACACACACACACACACACACACACACACACACACACACACACACACACACACACACACACACACACACACACACACACACACACACACACACACACACACACACACACACACACACACACACACACACACACACACACACACACACACACACACACACACACACACACACACACACACACACACACACACACACACACACACACACACACACACACACACACACACACACACACACACACACACACACACACACACACACACACACACACACACACACACACACACACACACACACACACACACACACACACACACACACACACACACACACACACACACACACACACACACACACACACACACACACACACACACACACACACACACACACACACACACACACACACACACACACACACACACACACACACACACACACACACACACACACACACACACACACACACACACACACACACACACACACACACACACACACACACACACACACACACACACACACACACACACACACACACACACACACACACACACACACACACACACACACACACACACACACACACACACACACACACACACACACACACACACACACACACACACACACACACACACACACACACACACACACACACACACACACACACACACACACACACACACACACACACACACACACACACACACACACACACACACACACACACACACACACACACACACACACACACACACACACACACACACACACACACACACACACACACACACACACACACACACACACACACACACACACACACACACACACACACACACACACACACACACACACACACACACACACACACACACACACACACACACACACACACACACACACACACACACACACACACACACACACACACACACACACACACACACACACACACACACACACACACACACACACACACACACACACACACACACACACACACACACACACACACACACACACACACACACACACACACACACACACACACACACACACACACACACACACACACACACACACACACACACACACACACACACACACACACACACACACACACACACACACACACACACACACACACACACACACACACACACACACACACACACACACACACACACACACACACACACACACACACACACACACACACACACACACACACACACACACACACACACACACACACACACACACACACACACACACACACACACACACACACACACACACACACACACACACACACACACACACACACACACACACACACACACACACACACACACACACACACACACACACACACACACACACACACACACACACACACACACACACACACACACACACACACACACACACACACACACACACACACACACACACACACACACACACACACACACACACACACACACACACACACACACACACACACACACACACACACACACACACACACACACACACACACACACACAACACACACACACACACACACACACACACACACACACACACACACACACACACACACACACACACACACACACACACACACACACACACACACACACACACACACACACACACACACACACACACACACACACACACACACACACACACACACACACACACACACACACACACACACAACACACACACACACACACACACACACACACACACACACACACACACACACACACACACACACACACACACACACACACACACACACACACACACACACACACACACACACACACACACACACACACACACACACACACACACACACACACACACACACACACACACACACACACACACACACACACACACACACACACACACACACACACACACACACACACACACACACACACACACACACACACACACACACACACACACACACACACACACACACACACACACACACACACACACACACACACACACACACACACACACACACACACACACACACACACACACACACACACACACACACACACACACACACACACACACACACACACACACACACACACACACACACACACACACACACACACACACACACACACACACACACACACACACACACACACACACACACACACACACACACACACACACACACACACACACACACACACACACACACACACACACACACACACACACACACACACACACACACACACACACACACACACACACACACACACACACACACACACACACACACACACACACACACACACACACACACACACACACACACACACACACACACACACACACACACACACACACACACACACACACACACACACACACACACACACACACACACACACACACACACACACACACACACACACACACACACACACACACACACACACACACACACACACACACACACACACACACACACACACACACACACACACACACACACACACACACACACACACACACACACACACACACACACACACACACACACACACACACACACACACACACACACACACACACACACACACACACACACACACACACACACACACACACACACACACACACACACACACACACACACACACACACACACACACACACACACACACACACACACACACACACACACACACACACACACACACACACACACACACACACACACACACACACACACACACACACACACACACACACACACACACACACACACACACACACACACACACACACACACACACACACACACACACACACACACACACACACACACACACACACACACACACACACACACACACACACACACACACACACACACACACACACACACACACACACACACACACACACACACACACACACACACACACACACACACACACACACACACACACACACACACACACACACACACACACACACACACACACACACACACACACACACACACACACACACACACACACACACACACACACACACACACACACACACACACACACACACACACACACACACACACACACACACACACACACACACACACACACACACACACACACACACACACACACACACACACACACACACACACACACACACACACACACACACACACACACACACACACACACACACACACACACACACACACACACACACACACACACACACACACACACACACACACACACACACACACACACACACACACACACACACACACACACACACACACACACACACACACACACACACACACACACACACACACACACACACACACACACACACACACACACACACACACACACACACACACACACACACACACACACACACACACACACACACACACACACACACACACACACACACACACACACACACACACACACACACACACACACACACACACACACACACACACACACACACACACACACACACACACACACACACACACACACACACACACACACACACACACACACACACACACACACACACACACACACACACACACACACACACACACACACACACACACACACACACACACACACACACACACACACACACACACACACACACACACACACACACACACACACACACACACACACACACACACACACACACACACACACACACACACACACACACACACACACACACACACACACACACACACACACACACACACACACACACACACACACACACACACACACACACACACACACACACACACACACACACACACACACACACACACACACACACACACACACACACACACACACACACACACACACACACACACACACACACACACACACACACACACACACACACACACACACACACACACACACACACACACACACACACACACACACACACACACACACACACACACACACACACACACACACACACACACACACACACACACACACACACACACACACACACACACACACACACACACACACACACACACACACACACACACACACACACACACACACACACACACACACACACACACACACACACACACACACACACACACACACACACACACACACACACACACACACACACACACACACACACACACACACACACACACACACACACACACACACACACACACACACACACACACACACACACACACACACACACACACACACACACACACACACACACACACACACACACACACACACACACACACACACACACACACACACACACACACACACACACACACACACACACACACACACACACACACACACACACACACACACACACACACACACACACACACACACACACACACACACACACACACACACACACACACACACACACACACACACACACACACACACACACACACACACACACACACACACACACACACACACACACACACACACACACACACACACACACACACACACACACACACACACACACACACACACACACACACACACACACACACACACACACACACACACACACACACACACACACACACACACACACACACACACACACACACACACACACACACACACACACACACACACACACACACACACACACACACACACACACACACACACACACACACACACACACACACACACACACACACACACACACACACACACACACACACACACACACACACACACACACACACACACACACACACACACACACACACACACACACACACACACACACACACACACACACACACACACACACACACACACACACACACACACACACACACACACACACACACACACACACACACACACACACACACACACACACACACACACACACACACACACACACACACACACACACACACACACACACACACACACACACACACACACACACACACACACACACACACACACACACACACACACACACACACACACACACACACACACACACACACACACACACACACACACACACACACACACACACACACACACACACACACACACACACACACACACACACACACACACACACACACACACACACACACACACACACACACACACACACACACACACACACACACACACACACACACACACACACACACACACACACACACACACACACACACACACACACACACACACACACACACACACACACACACACACACACACACACACACACACACACACACACACACACACACACACACACACACACACACACACACACACACACACACACACACACACACACACACACACACACACACACACACACACACACACACACACACACACACACACACACACACACACACACACACACACACACACACACACACACACACACACACACACACACACACACACACACACACACACACACACACACACACACACACACACACACACACACACACACACACACACACACACACACACACACACACACACACACACACACACACACACACACACACACACACACACACACACACACACACACACACACACACACACACACACACACACACACACACACACACACACACACACACACACACACACACACACACACACACACACACACACACACACACACACACACACACACACACACACACACACACACACACACACACACACACACACACACACACACACACACACACACACACACACACACACACACACACACACACACACACACACACACACACACACACACACACACACACACACACACACACACACACACACACACACACACACACACACACACACACACACACACACACACACACACACACACACACACACACACACACACACACACACACACACACACACACACACACACACACACACACACACACACACACACACACACACACACACACACACACACACACACACACACACACACACACACACACACACACACACACACACACACACACACACACACACACACACACACACACACACACACACACACACACACACACACACACACACACACACACACACACACACACACACACACACACACACACACACACACACACACACACACACACACACACACACACACACACACACACACACACACACACACACACACACACACACACACACACACACACACACACACACACACACACACACACACACACACACACACACACACACACACACACACACACACACACACACACACACACACACACACACACACACACACACACACACACACACACACACACACACACACACACACACACACACACACACACACACACACACACACACACACACACACACACACACACACACACACACACACACACACACACACACACACACACACACACACACACACACACACACACACACACACACACACACACACACACACACACACACACACACACACACACACACACACACACACACACACACACACACACACACACACACACACACACACACACACACACACACACACACACACACACACACACACACACACACACACACACACACACACACACACACACACACACACACACACACACACACACACACACACACACACACACACACACACACACACACACACACACACACACACACACACACACACACACACACACACACACACACACACACACACACACACACACACACACACACACACACACACACACACACACACACACACACACACACACACACACACACACACACACACACACACACACACACACACACACACACACACACACACACACACACACACACACACACACACACACACACACACACACACACACACACACACACACACACACACACACACACACACACACACACACACACACACACACACACACACACACACACACACACACACACACACACACACACACACACACACACACACACACACACACACACACACACACACACACACACACACACACACACACACACACACACACACACACACACACACACACACACACACACACACACACACACACACACACACACACACACACACACACACACACACACACACACACACACACACACACACACACACACACACACACACACACACACACACACACACACACACACACACACACACACACACACACACACACACACACACACACACACACACACACACACACACACACACACACACACACACACACACACACACACACACACACACACACACACACACACACACACACACACACACACACACACACACACACACACACACACACACACACACACACACACACACACACACACACACACACACACACACACACACACACACACACACACACACACACACACACACACACACACACACACACACACACACACACACACACACACACACACACACACACACACACACACACACACACACACACACACACACACACACACACACACACACACACACACACACACACACACACACACACACACACACACACACACACACACACACACACACACACACACACACACACACACACACACACACACACACACACACACACACACACACACACACACACACACACACACACACACACACACACACACACACACACACACACACACACACACACACACACACACACACACACACACACACACACACACACACACACACACACACACACACACACACACACACACACACACACACACACACACACACACACACACACACACACACACACACACACACACACACACACACACACACACACACACACACACACACACACACACACACACACACACACACACACACACACACACACACACACACACACACACACACACACACACACACACACACACACACACACACACACACACACACACACACACACACACACACACACACACACACACACACACACACACACACACACACACACACACACACACACACACACACACACACACACACACACACACACACACACACACACACACACACACACACACACACACACACACACACACACACACACACACACACACACACACACACACACACACACACACACACACACACACACACACACACACACACACACACACACACACACACACACACACACACACACACACACACACACACACACACACACACACACACACACACACACACACACACACACACACACACACACACACACACACACACACACACACACACACACACACACACACACACACACACACACACACACACACACACACACACACACACACACACACACACACACACACACACACACACACACACACACACACACACACACACACACACACACACACACACACACACACACACACACACACACACACACACACACACACACACACACACACACACACACACACACACACACACACACACACACACACACACACACACACACACACACACACACACACACACACACACACACACACACACACACACACACACACACACACACACACACACACACACACACACACACACACACACACACACACACACACACACACACACACACACACACACACACACACACACACACACACACACACACACACACACACACACACACACACACACACACACACACACACACACACACACACACACACACACACACACACACACACACACACACACACACACACACACACACACACACACACACACACACACACACACACACACACACACACACACACACACACACACACACACACACACACACACACACACACACACACACACACACACACACACACACACACACACACACACACACACACACACACACACACACACACACACACACACACACACACACACACACACACACACACACACACACACACACACACACACACACACACACACACACACACACACACACACACACACACACACACACACACACACACACACACACACACACACACACACACACACACACACACACACACACACACACACACACACACACACACACACACACACACACACACACACACACACACACACACACACACACACACACACACACACACACACACACACACACACACACACACACACACACACACACACACACACACACACACACACACACACACACACACACACACACACACACACACACACACACACACACACACACACACACACACACACACACACACACACACACACACACACACACACACACACACACACACACACACACACACACACACACACACACACACACACACACACACACACACACACACACACACACACACACACACACACACACACACACACACACACACACACACACACACACACACACACACACACACACACACACACACACACACACACACACACACACACACACACACACACACACACACACACACACACACACACACACACACACACACACACACACACACACACACACACACACACACACACACACACACACACACACACACACACACACACACACACACACACACACACACACACACACACACACACACACACACACACACACACACACACACACACACACACACACACACACACACACACACACACACACACACACACACACACACACACACACACACACACACACACACACACACACACACACACACACACACACACACACACACACACACACACACACACACACACACACACACACACACACACACACACACACACACACACACACACACACACACACACACACACACACACACACACACACACACACACACACACACACACACACACACACACACACACACACACACACACACACACACACACACACACACACACACACACACACACACACACACACACACACACACACACACACACACACACACACACACACACACACACACACACACACACACACACACACACACACACACACACACACACACACACACACACACACACACACACACACACACACACACACACACACACACACACACACACACACACACACACACACACACACACACACACACACACACACACACACACACACACACACACACACACACACACACACACACACACACACACACACACACACACACACACACACACACACACACACACACACACACACACACACACACACACACACACACACACACACACACACACACACACACACACACACACACACACACACACACACACACACACACACACACACACACACACACACACACACACACACACACACACACACACACACACACACACACACACACACACACACACACACACACACACACACACACACACACACACACACACACACACACACACACACACACACACACACACACACACACACACACACACACACACACACACACACACACACACACACACACACACACACACACACACACACACACACACACACACACACACACACACACACACACACACACACACACACACACACACACACACACACACACACACACACACACACACACACACACACACACACACACACACACACACACACACACACACACACACACAC
>JAWWQZ010000030.1:327500-330000 GCA_033815515.1 Cryptocheilus praepositus | reverse complement strand
ACACACACACACACACACACACACACACACACACACACACACACACACACACACACACACACACACACACACACACACACACACACACACACACACACACACACACACACACACACACACACACACACACACACACACACACACACACACACACACACACACACACACACACACACACACACACACACACACACACACACACACACACACACACACACACACACACACACACACACACACACACACACACACACACACACACACACACACACACACACACACACACACACACACACACACACACACACACACACACACACACACACACACACACACACACACACACACACACACACACACACACACACACACACACACACACACACACACACACACACACACACACACACACACACACACACACACACACACACACACACACACACACACACACACACACACACACACACACACACACACACACACACACACACACACACACACACACACACACACACACACACACACACACACACACACACACACACACACACACACACACACACACACACACACACACACACACACACACACACACACACACACACACACACACACACACACACACACACACACACACACACACACACACACACACACACACACACACACACACACACACACACACACACACACACACACACACACACACACACACACACACACACACACACACACACACACACACACACACACACACACACACACACACACACACACACACACACACACACACACACACACACACACACACACACACACACACACACACACACACACACACACACACACACACACACACACACACACACACACACACACACACACACACACACACACACACACACACACACACACACACACACACACACACACACACACACACACACACACACACACACACACACACACACACACACACACACACACACACACACACACACACACACACACACACACACACACACACACACACACACACACACACACACACACACACACACACACACACACACACACACACACACACACACACACACACACACACACACACACACACACACACACACACACACACACACACACACACACACACACACACACACACACACACACACACACACACACACACACACACACACACACACACACACACACACACACACACACACACACACACACACACACACACACACACACACACACACACACACACACACACACACACACACACACACACACACACACACACACACACACACACACACACACACACACACACACACACACACACACACACACACACACACACACACACACACACACACACACACACACACACACACACACACACACACACACACACACACACACACACACACACACACACACACACACACACACACACACACACACACACACACACACACACACACACACACACACACACACACACACACACACACACACACACACACACACACACACACACACACACACACACACACACACACACACACACACACACACACACACACACACACACACACACACACACACACACACACACACACACACACACACACACACACACACACACACACACACACACACACACACACACACACACACACACACACACACACACACACACACACACACACACACACACACACACACACACACACACACACACACACACACACACACACACACACACACACACACACACACACACACACACACACACACACACACACACACACACACACACACACACACACACACACACACACACACACACACACACACACACACACACACACACACACACACACACACACACACACACACACACACACACACACACACACACACACACACACACACACACACACACACACACACACACACACACACACACACACACACACACACACACACACACACACACACACACACACACACACACACACACACACACACACACACACACACACACACACACACACACACACACACACACACACACACACACACACACACACACACACACACACACACACACACACACACACACACACACACACACACACACACACACACACACACACACACACACACACACACACACACACACACACACACACACACACACACACACACACACACACACACACACACACACACACACACACACACACACACACACACACACACACACACACACACACACACACACACACACACACACACACACACACACACACACACACACACACACACACACACACACACACACACACACACACACACACACACACACACACACACACACACACACACACACACACACACACACACACACACACACACACACACACACACACACACACACACACACACACACACACACACACACACACACACACACACACAC
>JAWWQZ010000030.1:317500-320000 GCA_033815515.1 Cryptocheilus praepositus | reverse complement strand
ACACACACACACACACACACACACACACACACACACACACACACACACACACACACACACACACACACACACACACACACACACACACACACACACACACACACACACACACACACACACACACACACACACACACACACACACACACACACACACACACACACACACACACACACACACACACACACACACACACACACACACACACACACACACACACACACACACACACACACACACACACACACACACACACACACACACACACACACACACACACACACACACACACACACACACACACACACACACACACACACACACACACACACACACACACACACACACACACACACACACACACACACACACACACACACACACACACACACACACACACACACACACACACACACACACACACACACACACACACACACACACACACACACACACACACACACACACACACACACACACACACACACACACACACACACACACACACACACACACACACACACACACACACACACACACACACACACACACACACACACACACACACACACACACACACACACACACACACACACACACACACACACACACACACACACACACACACACACACACACACACACACACACACACACACACACACACACACACACACACACACACACACACACACACACACACACACACACACACACACACACACACACACACACACACACACACACACACACACACACACACACACACACACACACACACACACACACACACACACACACACACACACACACACACACACACACACACACACACACACACACACACACACACACACACACACACACACACACACACACACACACACACACACACACACACACACACACACACACACACACACACACACACACACACACACACACACACACACACACACACACACACACACACACACACACACACACACACACACACACACACACACACACACACACACACACACACACACACACACACACACACACACACACACACACACACACACACACACACACACACACACACACACACACACACACACACACACACACACACACACACACACACACACACACACACACACACACACACACACACACACACACACACACACACACACACACACACACACACACACACACACACACACACACACACACACACACACACACACACACACACACACACACACACACACACACACACACACACACACACACACACACACACACACACACACACACACACACACACACACACACACACACACACACACACACACACACACACACACACACACACACACACACACACACACACACACACACCACACACATCATCATCATCAACACACACACACACACACACACACACACACACACACACACACACACACACACACACACACACACACACACACACACACACACACACACACACACACACACACACACACACACACACACACACACACACACACACACACACACACACACACACACACACACACACACACACACACACACACACACACACACACACACACACACACACACACACACACACACACACACACACACACACACACACACACACACACACACACACACACACACACACACACACACACACACACACACACACACACACACACACACACACACACACACACACACACACACACACACACACACACACACACACACACACACACACACACACACACACACACACACACACACACACACACACACACACACACACACACACACACACACACACACACACACACACACACACACACACACACACACACACACACACACACACACACACACACACACACACACACACACACACACACACACACACACACACACACACACACACACACACACACACACACACACACACACACACACACACACACACACACACACACACACACACACACACACACACACACACACACACACACACACACACACACACACACAACACACACACACACACACACACACACACACACACACATAATAATAATTATTATATAAATAATAATAATTAATAATAATAATAATATAATAAATAATAATAATAATAATAATAATAAATAATAATAATAATAATAAATAAACGATTAATAATAATAATAATAATAATAATAATAATAATAATAATAATAATATATACACACACAATAATAAATAAATAATAATAATAATAATAATAATAATATTATTAATTATTAATAATAATAATAATAATAAAATAATAATAATAATAATAATAATAAATAATAATAATAATAATAATAATAATAATAATAATAATAATAATAATAATAATAATAATAATAATAAAATAATAATAATAATAATATACACACACACACACACACAATAATAAATAATAATACTAATTATTATTAATATTATTA
>JAWWQZ010000030.1:295000-300000 GCA_033815515.1 Cryptocheilus praepositus | reverse complement strand
ACACACACACACACACACACACACACACACACACACACACACACACACACACACACACACACACACACACACACACACACACACACACACACACACACACACACACACACACACACACACACACACACACACACACACACACACACACACACACACACACACACACACACACACACACACACACACACACACACACACACACACACACACACACACACACACACACACACACACACACACACACACACACACACACACACACACACACACACACACACACACACACACACACACACACACACACACACACACACACACACACACACACACACACACACACACACACACACACACACACACACACACACACACACACACACACACACACACACACACACACACACACACACACACACACACACACACACACACACACACACACACACACACACACACACACACACACACACACACACACACACACACACACACACACACACACACACACACACACACACACACACACACACACACACACACACACACACACACACACACACACACACACACACACACACACACACACACACACACACACACACACACACACACACACACACACACACACACACACACACACACACACACACACACACACACACACACACACACACACACACACACACACACACACACACACACACACACACACACACACACACACACACACACACACACACACACACACACACACACACACACACACACACACACACACACACACACACACACACACACACACACACACACACACACACACACACACACACACACACACACACACACACACACACACACACACACACACACACACACACACACACACACACACACACACACACACACACACACACACACACACACACACACACACACACACACACACACACACACACACACACACACACACACACACACACACACACACACACACACACACACACACACACACACACACACACACACACACACACACACACACACACACACACACACACACACACACACACACACACACACACACACACACACACACACACACACACACACACACACACACACACACACACACACACACACACACACACACACACACACACACACACACACACACACACACACACACACACACACACACACACACACACACACAACCACACACACACACACACACACACACACACACACACACACACACACACACACACACACACACACACACACACACACACACACACACACACACACACACACACACACACACACACACACACACACACACACACACACACACACACACACACACACACACACACACACACACACACACACACACACACACACACACACACACACACACACACACACACACACACACACACACACACACACACACACACACACACACACACACACACACACACACACACACACACACACACACACACACACACACACACACACACACACACACACACACACACACACACACACACACACACACACACACACACACACACACACACACACACACACACACACACACACACACACACACACACACACACACACACACACACACACACACACACACACACACACACACACACACACACACACACACACACACACACACACACACACACACACACACACACACACACACACACACACACACACACACACACACACACACACACACACACACACACACACACACACACACACACACACACACACACACACACACACACACACACACACACACACACACACACACACACACACACACACACACACACACACACACACACACACACACACACACACACACACACACACACACACACACACACACACACACACACACACACACACACACACACACACACACACACACACACACACACACACACACACACACACACACACACACACACACACACACACACACACACACACACACACACACACACACACACACACACACACACACACACACACACACACACACACACACACACACACACACACACACACACACACACACACACACACACACACACACACACACACACACACACACACACACACACACACACACACACACACACACACACACACACACACACACACACACACACACACACACACACACACACACACACACACACACACACACACACACACACACACACACACACACACACACACACACACACACACACACACACACACACACACACACACACACACACACACACACACACACACACACACACACACACACACACACACACACACACACACACACACACACACACACACACACACACACACACACACACACACACACACACACACACACACACACACACACACACACACACACACACACACACACACACACACACACACACACACACACACACACACACACACACACACACACACACACACACACACACACACACACACACACACACACACACACACACACACACACACACACACACACACACACACACACACACACACACACACACACACACACACACACACACACACACACACACACACACACACACACACACACACACACACACACACACACACACACACACACACACACACACACACACACACACACACACACACACACACACACACACACACACACACACAACACACACACACACACACACACACACACACACACACACACACACACACACACACACACACACACACACACACACACACACACACACACACACACACACACACACACACACACACACACACACACACACACACACACACACACACACACACACACACACACACACACACACACACACACACACACACACACACACACACACACACACACACACACACACACACACACACACACACACACACACACACACACACACACACACACACACACACACACACACACACACACACACACACACACACACACACACACACACACACACACACACACACACACACACACACACACACACACACACACACACACACACACACACACACACACACACACACACACACACACACACACACACACACACACACACACACACACACACACACACACACACACACACACACACACACACACACACACACACACACACACACACACACACACACACACACACACACACACACACACACACACACACACACACACACACACACACACACACACACACACACACACACACACACACACACACACACACACACACACACACACACACACACACACACACACACACACACACACACACACACACACACACACACACACACACACACACACACACACACACACACACACACACACACACACACACACACACACACACACACACACACACACACACACACACACACACACACACACACACACACACACACACACACACACACACACACACACACACACACACACACACACATCACACACACACACACACACACACACACACACACACACACACACACACACACACACACACACACACACACACACACACACACACACACACACACACACACACACACACACACACACACACACACACACACACACACACACACACACACACACACACACACACACACACACACACACACACACACACACACACACACACACACACACACACACACACACACACACACACACACACACACACACACACACACACACACACACACACACACACACACACACACACACACACACACACACACACACACACACACACACACACACACACACACACACACACACACACACACACACACACACACACACACACACACACACACACACACACACACACACACACACACACACACACACACACACACACACACACACACACACACACACACACACACACACACACACACACACACACACACACACACACACACACACACACACACACACACACACACACACACACACACACACACACACACACACACACACACACACACACACACACACACACACACACACACACACACACACACACACACACACACACACACACACACACACACACACACACACACACACACACACACACACACACACACACACACACACACACACACACACACACACACACACACACACACACACACACACACACACACACACACACACACACACACACACACACACACACACACACACACACACACACACACACACACACACACACACACACACACACACACACACACACACACACACACACACACACACACACACACACACACACACACACACACACACACACACACACACACACACACACACACACACACACACACACACACACACACACACACACACACACACACACACACACACACACACACACACACACACACACACACACACACACACACACACACACACACACACACACACACACACACACACACACACACACACACACACACACACACACACACACACACACACACACACACACACACACACACACACACACACACACACACACACACACACACACACACACACACACACACACACACACACACACACACACACACACACACACACACACACACACACACACACACACACACACACACACACACACACACACACACACACACACACACACACACACACACACACACACACACACACACACACACACACACACACACACACACACACACACACACACACACACACACACACACACACACACACACACACACACACACACACACACACACACACACACACACACACACACACACACACACACACACACACACACACACACACACACACACACACACACACACACACACACACACACACACACACACACACACACACACACACACAC
>JAWWQZ010000030.1:255000-277500 GCA_033815515.1 Cryptocheilus praepositus | reverse complement strand
CACACACACACACACACACACACACACACACACACACACACACACACACACACACACACACACACACACACACACACACACACACACACACACACACACACACACACACACACACACACACACACACACACACACACACACACACACACACACACACACACACACACACACACACACACACACACACACACACACACACACACACACACACACACACACACACACACACACACACACACACACACACACACACACACACACACACACACACACACACACACACACACACACACACACACACACACACACACACACACACACACACACACACACACACACACACACACACACACACACACACACACACACACACACACACACACACACACACACACACACACACACACACACACACACACACACACACACACACACACACACACACACACACACACACACACACACACACACACACACACACACACACACACACACACACACACACACACACACACACACACACACACACACACACACACACACACACACACACACACACACACACACACACACACACACACACACACACACACACACACACACACACACACACACACACACACACACACACACACACACACACACACACACACACACACACACACACACACACACACACACACACACACACACACACACACACACACACACACACACACACACACACACACACACACACACACACACACACACACACACACACACACACACACACACACACACACACACACACACACACACACACACACACACACACACACACACACACACACACACACACACACACACACACACACACACACACACACACACACACACACACACACACACACACACACACACACACACACACACACACACACACACACACACACACACACACACACACACACACACACACACACACACACACACACACACACACACACACACACACACACACACACACACACACACACACACACACACACACACACACACACACACACACACACACACACACACACACACACACACACACACACACACACACACACACACACACACACACACACACACACACACACACACACACACACACACACACACACACACACACACACACACACACACACACACACACACACACACACACACACACACACACACACACACACACACACACACACACACACACACACACACACACACACACACACACACACACACACACACACACACACACACACACACACACACACACACACACACACACACACACACACACACATACACACACACACACACACACACACACACACACACACACACACACACACACACACACACACACACACACACACACACACACACACACACACACACACACACACACACACACACACACACACACACACACACACACACACACACACACACACACACACACACACACACACACACACACACACACACACACACACACACACACACACACACACACACACACACACACACACACACACACACACACACACACACACACACACACACACACACACACACACACACACACACACACACACACACACACACACACACACACACACACACACACACACACACACACACACACACACACACACACACACACACACACACACACACACACACACACACACACACACACACACACACACACACACACACACACACACACACACACACACACACACACACACACACACACACACACACACACACACACACACACACACACACACACACACACACACACACACACACACACACACACACACACACACACACACACACACACACACACACACACACACACACACACACACACACACACACACACACACACACACACACACACACACACACACACACACACACACACACACACACACACACACACACACACACACACACACACACACACACACACACACACACACACACACACACACACACACACACACACACACACACACACACACACACACACACACACACACACACACACACACACACACACACACACACACACACACACACACACACACACACACACACACACACACACACACACACACACACACACACACACACACACACACACACACACACACACACACACACACACACACACACACACACACACACACACACACACACACACACACACACACACACACACACACACACACACACACACACACACACACACACACACACACACACACACACACACACACACACACACACACACACACACACACACACACACACACACACACACACACACACACACACACACACACACACACACACACACACACACACACACACACACACACACACACACACACACACACACACACACACACACACACACACACACACACACACACACACACACACACACACACACACACACACACACACACACACACACACACACACACACACACACACACACACACACACACACACACACACACACACACACACACACACACACACACACACACACACACACACACACACACACACACACACACACACACACACACACACACACACACACACACACACACACACACACACACACACACACACACACACACACACACACACACACACACACACACACACACACACACACACACACACACACACACACACACACACACACACACACACACACACACACACACACACACACACACACACACACACACACACACACACACACACACACACACACACACACACACACACACACACACACACACACACACACACACACACACACACACACACACACACACACACACACACACACACACACACACACACACACACACACACACACACACACACACACACACACACACACACACACACACACACACACACACACACACACACACACACACACACACACACACACACACACACACACACACACACACACACACACACACACACACACACACACACACACACACACACACACACACACACACACACACACACACACACACACACACACACACACACACACACACACACACACACACACACACACACACACACACACACACACACACACACACACACACACACACACACACACACACACACACACACACACACACACACACACACACACACACACACACACACACACACACACACACACACACACACACACACACACACACACACACACACACACACACACACACACACACACACACACACACACACACACACACACACACACACACACACACACACACACACACACACACACACACACACACACACACACACACACACACACACACACACACACACACACACACACACACACACACACACACACACACACACACACACACACACACACACACACACACACACACACACACACACACACACACACACACACACACACACACACACACCACACACACACACACACACACACACACACACACACACACACACACACACACACACACACACACACACACACACACACACACACACACACACACACACACACACACACACACACACACACACACACACACACACACACACACACACACACACACACACACACACACACACACACACACACACACACACACACACACACACACACACACACACACACACACACACACACACACACACACACACACACACACACACACACACACACACACACACACACACACACACACACACACACACACACACACACACACACACACACACACACACACACACACACACACACACACACACACACACACACACACACACACACACACACACACACACACACACACACACACACACACACACACACACACACACACACACACACACACACACACACACACACACACACACACACACACACACACACACACACACACACACACACACACACACACACACACACACACACACACACACACACACACACACACACACACACACACACACACACACACACACACACACACACACACACACACACACACACACACACACACACACACACACACACACACACACACACACACACACACACACACACACACACACACACACACACACACACACACACACACACACACACACACACACACACACACACACACACACACACACACACACACACACACACACACACACACACACACACACACACACACACACACACACACACACACACACACACACACACACACACACACACACACACACACACACACACACACACACACACACACACACACACACACACACACACACACACACACACACACACACACACACACACACACACACACACACACACACACACACACACACACACACACACACACACACACACACACACACACACACACACACACACACACACACACACACACACACACACACACACACACACACACACACACACACACACACACACACACACACACACACACACACACACACACACACACACACACACACACACACACACACACACACACACACACACACACACACACACACACACACACACACACACACACACACACACACACACACACACACACACACACACACACACACACACACACACACACACACACACACACACACACACACACACACACACACACACACACACACACACACACACACACACACACACACACACACACACACACACACACACACACACACACACACACACACACACACACACACACACACACACACACACACACACACACACACACACACACACACACACACACACACACACACACACACACACACACACACACACACACACACACACACACACACACACACACACACACACACACACACACACACACACACACACACACACACACACACACACACACACACACACACACACACACACACACACACACACACACACACACACACACACACACACACACACACACACACACACACACACACACACACACACACACACACACACACACACACACACACACACACACACACACACACACACACACACACACACACACACACACACACACACACACACACACACACACACACACACACACACACACACACACACACACACACACACACACACACACACACACACACACACACACACACACACACACACACACACACACACACACACACACACACACACACACACACACACACACACACACACACACACACACACACACACACACACACACACACACACACACACACACACACACACACACACACACACACACACACACACACACACACACACACACACACACACACACACACACACACACACACACACACACACACACACACACACACACACACACACACACACACACACACACACACACACACACACACACACACACACACACACACACACACACACACACACACACACACACACACACACACACACACACACACACACACACACACACACACACACACACACACACACACACACACACACACACACACACACACACACACACACACACACACACACACACACACACACACACACACACACACACACACACACACACACACACACACACACACACACACACACACACACACACACACACACACACACACACACACACACACACACACACACACACACACACACACACACACACACACACACACACACACACACACACACACACACACACACACACACACACACACACACACACACACACACACACACACACACACACACACACACACACACACACACACACACACACACACACACACACACACACACACACACACACACACACACACACACACACACACACACACACACACACACACACACACACACACACACACACACACACACACACACACACACACACACACACACACACACACACACACACACACACACACACACACACACACACACACACACACACACACACACACACACACACACACACACACACACACACACACACACACACACACACACACACACACACACACACACACACACACACACACACACACACACACACACACACACACACACACACACACACACACACACACACACACACACACACACACACACACACACACACACACACACACACACACACACACATACACACACACACACACACACACACACACACACACACACACACACACACACACACACACACACACACACACACACACACACACACACACACACACACACACACACACACACACACACACACACACACACACACACACACACACACACACACACACACACACACACACACACACACACACACACACACACACACACACACACACACACACACACACACACACACACACACACACACACACACACACACACACACACACACACACACACACACACACACACACACACACACACACACACACACACACACACACACACACACACACACACACACACACACACACACACACACACACACACACACACACACACACACACACACACACACACACACACACACACACACACACACACACACACACACACACACACACACACACACACACACACACACACACACACACACACACACACACACACACACACACACACACACACACACACACACACACACACACACACACACACACACACACACACACACACACACACACACACACACACACACACACACACACACACACACACACACACACACACACACACACACACACACACACACACACACACACACACACACACACACACACACACACACACACACACACACACACACACACACACACACACACACACACACACACACACACACACACACACACACACACACACACACACACACACACACACACACACACACACACACACACACACACACACACACACACACACACACACACACACACACACACACACACACACACACACACACACACACACACACACACACACACACACACACACACACACACACACACACACACACACACACACACACACACACACACACACACACACACACACACACACACACACACACACACACACACACACACACACACACACACACACACACACACACACACACACACACACACACACACACACACACACACACACACACACACACACACACACACACACACACACACACACACACACACACACACACACACACACACACACACACACACACACACACACACACACACACACACACACACACACACACACACACACACACACACACACACACACACACACACACACACACACACACACACACACACACACACACACACACACACACACACACACACACACACACACACACACACACACACACACACACACACACACACACACACACACACACACACACACACACACACACACACACACACACACACACACACACACACACACACACACACACACACACACACACACACACACACACACACACACACACACACACACACACACACACACACACACACACACACACACACACACACACACACACACACACACACACACACACACACACACACACACACACACACACACACACACACACACACACACACACACACACACACACACACACACACACACACACACACACACACACACACACACACACACACACACACACACACACACACACACACACACACACACACACACACACACACACACACACACACACACACACACACACACACACACACACACACACACACACACACACACACACACACACACACACACACACACACACACACACACACACACACACACACACACACACACACACACACACACACACACACACACACACACACACACACACACACACACACACACACACACACACACACACACACACACACACACACACACACACACACACACACACACACACACACACACACACACACACACACACACACACACACACACACACACACACACACACACACACACACACACACACACACACACACACACACACACACACACACACACACACACACACACACACACACACACACACACACACACACACACACACACACACACACACACACACACACACACACACACACACACACACACACACACACACACACACACACACACACACACACACACACACACACACACACACACACACACACACACACACACACACACACACACACACACACACACACACACACACACACACACACACACACACACACACACACACACACACACACACACACACACACACACACACACACACACACACACACACACACACACACACACACACACACACACACACACACACACACACACACACACACACACACACACACACACACACACACACACACACACACACACACACACACACACACACACACACACACACACACACACACACACACACACACACACACACACACACACACACACACACACACACACACACACACACACACACACACACACACACACACACACACACACACACACACACACACACACACACACACACACACACACACACACACACACACACACACACACACACACACACACACACACACACACACACACACACACACACACACACACACACACACACACACACACACACACACACACACACACACACACACACACACACACACACACACACACACACACACACACACACACACACACACACACACACACACACACACACACACACACACACACACACACACACACACACACACACACACACACACACACACACACACACACACACACACACACACACACACACACACACACACACACACACACACACACACACACACACACACACACACACACACACACACACACACACACACACACACACACACACACACACACACACACACACACACACACACACACACACACACACACACACACACACACACACACACACACACACACACACACACACACACACACACACACACACACACACACACACACACACACACACACACACACACACACACACACACACACACACACACACACACACACACACACACACACACACACACACACACACACACACACACACACACACACATATACACACACACACACACACACACACACACACACACACACACACACACACACACACACACACACACACACACACACACACACACACACACACACACACACACACACACACACACACACACACACACACACACACACACACACACACACACACACACACACACACACACACACACACACACACACACACACACACACACACACACACACACACACACACACACACACACACACACACACACACACACACACACACACACACACACACACACACACACACACACACACACACACACACACACACACACACACACACACACACACACACACACACACACACACACACACACACACACACACACACACACACACACACACACACACACACACACACACACACACACACACACACACACACACACACACACACACACACACACACACACACACACACACACACACACACACACACACACACACACACACACACACACACACACACACACACACACACACACACACACACACACACACACACACACACACACACACACACACACACACACACACACACACACACACACACACACACACACACACACACACACACACACACACACACACACACACACACACACACACACACACACACACACACACACACACACACACACACACACACACACACACACACACACACACACACACACACACACACACACACACACACACACACACACACACACACACACACACACACACACACACACACACACACACACACACACACACACACACACACACACACACACACACACACACACACACACACACACACACACACACACACACACACACACACACACACACACACACACACACACACACACACACACACACACACACACACACACACACACACACACACACACACACACACACACACACACACACACACACACACACACACACACACACACACACACACACACACACACACACACACACACACACACACACACACACACACACACACACACACACACACACACACACACACACACACACACACACACACACACACACACACACACACACACACACACACACACACACACACACACACACACACACACACACACACACACACACACACACACACACACACACACACACACACACACACACACACACACACACACACACACACACACACACACACACACACACACACACACACACACACACACACACACACACACACACACACACACACACACACACACACACACACACACACACACACACACACACACACACACACACACACACACACACACACACACACACACACACACACACACACACACACACACACACACACACACACACACACACACACACACACACACACACACACACACACACACACACACACACACACACACACACACACACACACACACACACACACACACACACACACACACACACACACACACACACACACACACACACACACACACACACACACACACACACACACACACACACACACACACACACACACACACACACACACACACACACACACACACACACACACACACACACACACACACACACACACACACACACACACACACACACACACACACACACACACACACACACACACACACACACACACACACACACACACACACACACACACACACACACACACACACACACACACACACACACACACACACACACACACACACACACACACACACACACACACACACACACACACACACACACACACACACACACACACACACACACACACACACACACACACACACACACACACACACACACACACACACACACACACACACACACACACACACACACACACACACACACACACACACACACACACACACACACACACACACACACACACACACACACACACACACACACACACACACACACACACACACACACACACACACACACACACACACACACACACACACACACACACACACACACACACACACACACACACACACACACACACACACACACACACACACACACACACACACACACACACACACACACACACACACACACACACACACACACACACACACACACACACACACACACACACACACACACACACACACACACACACACACACACACACACACACACACACACACACACACACACACACACACACACACACACACACACACACACACACACACACACACACACACACACCACACACACACACACACACACACACACACACACACACACACACACACACACACACACACACACACCCCCCCCGCGCGCGCACACACACACACACACACACACACACACACACACACCCCCACACACACAACACACACACACACACACACACACACACACACACACACACACACACACACACACACACACACACACACACACACACACACACACACACACACACACACACACACACACACACACACACACACACACACACACACACACACACACACACACACACACACACACACACACACACACACACACACACACACACACACACACACACACACACACACACACACACACACACACACACACACACACACACACACACACACACACACACACACACACACACACACACACACACACACACACACACACACACACACACACACACACACACACACACACACACACACACACACACACACACACACACACACACACACACACACACACACACACACACACACACACACACACACACACACACACACACACACACACACACACACACACACACACACACACACACACACACACACACACACACACACACACACACACACACACACACACACACACACACACACACACACACACACACACACACACACACACACACACACACACACACACACACACACACACACACACACACACACACACACACACACACACACACACACACACACACACACACACACACACACACACACACACACACACACACACACACACACACACACACACACACACACACACACACACACACACACACACACACACACACACACACACACACACACACACACACACACACACACACACACACACACACACACACACACACACACACACACACACACACACACACACACACACACACACACACACACACACACACACACACACACACACACACACACACACACACACACACACACACACACACACACACACACACACACACACACACACACACACACACACACACACACACACACACACACACACACACACACACACACACACACACACACACACACACACACACACACACACACACACACACACACACACACACACACACACACACACACACACACACACACACACACACACACACACACACACACACACACACACACACACACACACACACACACACACACACACACACACACACACACACACACACACACACACACACACACACACACACACACACACACACACACACACACACACACACACACACACACACACACACACACACACACACACACACACACACACACACACACACACACACACACACACACACACACACACACACACACACACACACACACACACACACACACACACACACACACACACACACACACACACACACACACACACACACACACACACACACACACACACACACACACACACACACACACACACACACACACACACACACACACACACACACACACACACACACACACACACACACACACACACACACACACACACACACACACACACACACACACACACACACACACACACACACACACACACACACACACACACACACACACACACACACACACACACACACACACACACACACACACACACACACACACACACACACACACACACACACACACACACACACACACACACACACACACACACACACACACACACACACACACACACACACACACACACACACACACACACACACACACACACACACACACACACACACACACACACACACACACACACACACACACACACACACACACACACACACACACACACACACACACACACACACACACACACACACACACACACACACACACACACACACACACACACACACACACACACACACACACACACACACACACACACACACACACACACACACACACACACACACACACACACACACACACACACACACACACACACACACACACACACACACACACACACACACACACACACACACACACACACACACACACACACACACACACACACACACACACACACACACACACACACACACACACACACACACACACACACACACACACACACACACACACACACACACACACACACACACACACACACACACACACACACACACACACACACACACACACACACACACACACACACACACACACACACACACACACACACACACACACACACACACACACACACACACACACACACACACACACACACACACACACACACACACACACACACACACACACACACACACACACACACACACACACACACACACACACACACACACACACACACACACACACACACACACACACACACACACACACACACACACACACACACACACACACACACACACACACACACACACACACACACACACACACACACACACACACACACACACACACACACACACACACACACACACACACACACACACACACACACACACACACACACACACACACACACACACACACACACACACACACACACACACACACACACACACACACACACACACACACACACACACACACACACACACACACACACACACACACACACACACACACACACACACACACACACACACACACACACACACACACACACACACACACACACACACACACACACACACACACACACACACACACACACACACACACACACACACACACACACACACACACACACACACACACACACACACACACACACACACACACACACACACACACACACACACACACACACACACACACACACACACACACACACACACACACACACACACACACACACACACACACACACACACACACACACACACACACACACACACACACACACACACACACACACACACACACACACACACACACACACACACACACACACACACACACACACACACACACACACACACACACACACACACACACACACACACACACACACACACACACACACACACACACACACACACACACACACACACACACACACACACACACACACACACACACACACACACACACACACACACACACACACACACACACACACACACACACACACACACACACACACACACACACACACACACACACACACACACACACACACACACACACACACACACACACACACACACACACACACACACACACACACACACACACACACACACACACACACACACACACACACACACACACACACACACACACACACACACACACACACACACACACACACACACACACACACACACACACACACACACACACACACACACACACACACACACACACACACACACACACACACACACACACACACACACACACACACACACACACACACACACACACACACACACACACACACACACACACACACACACACACACACACACACACACACACACACACACACACACACACACACACACACACACACACACACACACACACACACACACACACACACACACACACACACACACACACACACACACACACACACACACACACACACACACACACACACACACACACACACACACACACACACACACACACACACACACACACACACACACACACACACACACACACACACACACACACACACACACACACACACACACACACACACACACACACACACACACACACACACACACACACACACACACACACACACACACACACACACACACACACACACACACACACACACACACACACACACACACACACACACACACACACACACACACACACACACACACACACACACACACACACACACACACACACACACACACACACACACACACACACACACACACACACACACACACACACACACACACACACACACACACACACACACACACACACACACACACACACACACACACACACACACACACACACACACACACACACACACACACACACACACACACACACACACACACACACACACACACACACACACACACACACACACACACACACACACACACACACACACACACACACACACACACACACACACACACACACACACACACACACACACACACACACACACACACACACACACACACACACACACACACACACACACACACACACACACACACACACACACACACACACACACACACACACACACACACACACACACACACACACACACACACACACACACACACACACACACACACACACACACACACACACACACACACACACACACACACACACACACACACACACACACACACACACACACACACACACACACACACACACACACACACACACACACACACACACACACACACACACACACACACACACACACACACACACACACACACACACACACACACACACACACACACACACACACACACACACACACACACACACACACACACACACACACACACACACACACACACACACACACACACACACACACACACACACACACACACACACACACACACACACACACACACACACACACACACACACACACACACACACACACACACACACACACACACACAC
Source organism: Cryptocheilus praepositus (assembly GCA_033815515.1). Lineage (NCBI taxonomy): Eukaryota > Metazoa > Arthropoda > Insecta > Hymenoptera > Pompilidae > Cryptocheilus > Cryptocheilus praepositus. Next base: position 261,189 of record JAWWQZ010000030.1, on the reverse strand, counting down.
ACACACACACACACACACACACACACACACACACACACACACACACACACACACACACACACACACACACACACACACACACACACACACACACACACACACACACACACACACACACACACACACACACACACACACACACACACACACACACACACACACACACACACACACACACACACACACACACACACACACACACACACACACACACACACACACACACACACACACACACACACACACACACACACACACACACACACACACACACACACACACACACACACACACACACACACACACACACACACACACACACACACACACACACACACACACACACACACACACACACACACACACACACACACACACACACACACACACACACACACACACACACACACACACACACACACACACACACACACACACACACACACACACACACACACACACACACACACACACACACACACACACACACACACACACACACACACACACACACACACACACACACACACACACACACACACACACACACACACACACACACACACACACACACACACACACACACACACACACACACACACACACACACACACACACACACACACACACACACACACACACACACACACACACACACACACACACACACACACACACACACACACACACACACACACACACACACACACACACACACACACACACACACACACACACACACACACACACACACACACACACACACACACACACACACACACACACACACACACACACACACACACACACACACACACACACACACACACACACACACACACACACACACACACACACACACACACACACACACACACACACACACACACACACACACACACACACACACACACACACACACACACACACACACACACACACACACACACACACACACACACACACACACACACACACACACACACACACACACACACACACACACACACACACACACACACACACACACACACACACACACACACACACACACACACACACACACACACACACACACACACACACACACACACACACACACACACACACACACACACACACACACATACACACACACACACACACACACACACACACACACACACACACACACACACACACACACACACACACACACACACACACACACACACACACACACACACACACACACACACACACACACACACACACACACACACACACACACACACACACACACACACACACACACACACACACACACACACACACACACACACACACACACACACACACACACACACACACACACACACACACACACACACACACACACACACACACACACACACACACACACACACACACACACACACACACACACACACACACACACACACACACACACACACACACACACACACACACACACACACACACACACACACACACACACACACACACACACACACACACACACACACACACACACACACACACACACACACACACACACACACACACACACACACACACACACACACACACACACACACACACACACACACACACACACACACACACACACACACACACACACACACACACACACACACACACACACACACACACACACACACACACACACACACACACACACACACACACACACACACACACACACACACACACACACACACACACACACACACACACACACACACACACACACACACACACACACACACACACACACACACACACACACACACACACACACACACACACACACACACACACACACACACACACACACACACACACACACACACACACACACACACACACACACACACACACACACACACACACACACACACACACACACACACACACACACACACACACACACACACACACACACACACACACACACACACACACACACACACACACACACACACACACACACACACACACACACACACACACACACACACACACACACACACACACACACACACACACACACACACACACACACACACACACACACACACACACACACACACACACACACACACACACACACACACACACACACACACACACACACACACACACACACACACACACACACACACACACACACACACACACACACACACACACACACACACACACACACACACACACACACACACACACACACACACACACACACACACACACACACACACACACACACACACACACACACACACACACACACACACACACACACACACACACACACACACACACACACACACACACACACACACACACACACACACACACACACACACACACACACACACACACACACACACACACACACACACACACACACACACACACACACACACACACACACACACACACACACACACACACACACACACACACACACACACACACACACACACACACACACACACACACACACACACACACACACACACACACACACACACACACACACACACACACACACACACACACACACACACACACACACACACACACACACACACACACACACACACACACACACACACACACACACACACACACACACACACACACACACACACACACACACACACACACACACACACACACACACACACACACACACACACACACACACACACACACACACACACACACACACACACACACACACACACACACACACACACACACACACACACACACACACACACACACACACACACACACACACACACACACACACACACACACACACACACACACACACACACACACACACACACACACACACACACACACACACACACACACACACACACACACACACACACACACACACACACACACACACACACACACACACACACACACACACACACACACACACACACACACACACACACACACACACACACACACACACACACACACACACACACACACACACACACACACACACACACACACACACACACACACACACACACACACACACACACACACACACACACACACACACACACACACACACACACACACACACACACACACACACACACACACACACACACACACACACACACACACACACACACACACACACACACACACACACACACACACACACACACACACACACACACACACACACACACACACACACACACACACACACACACACACACACACACACACACACACACACACACACACACACACACACACACACACACACACACACACACACACACACACACACACACACACACACACACACACACACACACACACACACACACACACACACACACACACACACACACACACACACACACACACACACACACACACACACACACACACACACACACACACACACACACACACACACACACACACACACACACACACACACACACACACACACACACACACACACACACACACACACACACACACACACACACACACACACACACACACACACACACACACACACACACACACACACACACACACACACACACACACACACACACACACACACACACACACACACACACACACACACACACACACACACACACACACACACACACACACACACACACACACACACACACACACACACACACACACACACACACACACACACACACACACACACACACACACACACACACACACACACACACACACACACACACACACACACACACACACACACACACACACACACACACACACACACACACACACACACACACACACACACACACACACACACACACACACACACACACACACACACACACACACACACACACACACACACACACACACACACACACACACACACACACACACACACACACACACACACACACACACACACACACACACACACACACACACACACACACACACACACACACACACACACACACACACACACACACACACACACACACACACACACACACACACACACACACACACACACACACACACACACACACACACACACACACACACACACACACACACACACACACACACACACACACACACACACACACACACACACACACACACACACACACACACACACACACACACACACACACACACACACACACACACACACACACACACACACACACACACACACACACACACACACACACACACACACACACACACACACACACACACACACACACACACACACACACACACACACACACACACACACACACACACACACACACACACACACACACACACACACACACACACACACACACACACACACACACACACACACACACACACACACACACACACACACACACACACACACACACACACACACACACACACACACACACACACACACACACACACACACACACACACACACACACACACACACACACACACACACACACACACACACACACACACACACACACACACACACACACACACACACACACACACACACACACACACACACACACACACACACACACACACACACACACACACACACACACACACACACACACACACACACACACACACACACACACACACACACACACACACACACACACACACACACACACACACACACACACACACACACACACACACACACACACACACACACACACACACACACACACACACACACACACACACACACACACACACACACACACACACACACACACACACACACACACACACACACACACACACACACACACACACACACACACACACACACACACACACACACACACACACACACACACACACACACACACACACACACACACACACACACACACACACACACACACACACACACACACACACACACACACACACACACACACACACACACACACACACACACACACACACACACACACACACACACACACACACACACACACACACACACACACACACACACACACACACACACACACACACACACACACACACACACACACACACACACACACACACACACACACACACACACACACACACACACACACACACACACACACACACACACACACACACACACACACACACACACACACACACACACACACACACACACACACACACACACACACACACACACACACACACACACACACACACACACACACACACACACACACACACACACACACACACACACACACACACACACACACACACACACACACACACACACACACACACACACACACACACACACACACACACACACACACACACACACACACACACACACACACACACACACACACACACACACACACACACACACACACACACACACACACACACACACACACACACACACACACACACACACACACACACACACACACACACACACACACACACACACACACACACACACACACACACACACACACACACACACACACACACACACACACACACACACACACACACACACACACACACACACACACACACACACACACACACACACACACACACACACACACACACACACACACACACACACACACACACACACACACACACACACACACACACACACACACACACACACACACACACACACACACACACACACACACACACACACACACACACACACACACACACACACACACACACACACACACACACACACACACACACACACACACACACACACACACACACACACACACACACACACACACACACACACACACACACACACACACACACACACACACACACACACACACACACACACACACACACACACACACACACACACACACACACACACACACACACACACACACACACACACACACACACACACACACACACACACACACACACACACACACACACACACACACACACACACACACACACACACACACACACACACACACACACACACACACACACACACACACACACACACACACACACACACACACACACACACACACACACACACACACACACACACACACACACACACACACACACACACACACACACACA
>JAWWQZ010000030.1:235000-250000 GCA_033815515.1 Cryptocheilus praepositus | reverse complement strand
CACACACACACACACACACACACACACACACACACACACACACACACACACACACACACACACACACACACACACACACACACACACACACACACACACACACACACACACACACACACACACACACACACACACACACACACACACACACACACACACACACACACACACACACACACACACACACACACACACACACACACACACACACACACACACACACACACACACACACACACACACACACACACACACACACACACACACACACACACACACACACACACACACACACACACACACACACACACACACACACACACACACACACACACACACACACACACACACACACACACACACACACACACACACACACACACACACACACACACACACACACACACACACACACACACACACACACACACACACACACACACACACACACACACACACACACACACACACACACACACACACACACACACACACACACACACACACACACACACACACACACACACACACACACACACACACACACACACACACACACACACACACACACACACACACACACACACACACACACACACACACACACACACACACACACACACACACACACACACACACACACACACACACACACACACACACACACACACACACACACACACACACACACACACACACACACACACACACACACACACACACACACACACACACACACACACACACACACACACACACACACACACACACACACACACACACACACACACACACACACACACACACACACACACACACACACACACACACACACACACACACACACACACACACACACACACACACACACACACACACACACACACACACACACACACACACACACACACACACACACACACACACACACACACACACACACACACACACACACACACACACACACACACACACACACACACACACACACACACACACACACACACACACACACACACACACACACACACACACACACACACACACACACACACACACACACACACACACACACACACACACACACACACACACACACACACACACACACACACACACACACACACACACACACACACACACACACACACACACACACACACACACACACACACACACACACACACACACACACACACACACACACACACACACACACACACACACACACACACACACACACACACACACACACACACACACACACACACACACACACACACACACACACACACACACACACACACACACACACACACACACACACACACACACACACACACACACACACACACACACACACACACACACACACACACACACACACACACACACACACACACACACACACACACACACACACACACACACACACACACACACACACACACACACACACACACACACACACACACACACACACACACACACACACACACACACACACACACACACACACACACACACACACACACACACACACACACACACACACACACACACACACACACACACACACACACACACACACACACACACACACACACACACACACACACACACACACACACACACACACACACACACACACACACACACACACACACACACACACACACACACACACACACACACACACACACACACACACACACACACACACACACACACACACACACACACACACACACACACACACACACACACACACACACACACACACACACACACACACACACACACACACACACACACACACACACACACACACACACACACACACACACACACACACACACACACACACACACACACACACACACACACACACACACACACACACACACACACACACACACACACACACACACACACACACACACACACACACACACACACACACACACACACACACACACACACACACACACACACACACACACACACACACACACACACACACACACACACACACACACACACACACACACACACACACACACACACACACACACACACACACACACACACACACACACACACACACACACACACACACACACACACACACACACACACACACACACACACACACACACACACACACACACACACACACACACACACACACACACACACACACACACACACACACACACACACACACACACACACACACACACACACACACACACACACACACACACACACACACACACACACACACACACACACACACACACACACACACACACACACACACACACACACACACACACACACACACACACACACACACACACACACACACACACACACACACACACACACACACACACACACACACACACACACACACACACACACACACACACACACACACACACACACACACACACACACACACACACACACACACACACACACACACACACACACACACACACACACACACACACACACACACACACACACACACACACACACACACACACACACACACACACACACACACACACACACACACACACACACACACACACACACACACACACACACACACACACACACACACACACACACACACACACACACACACACACACACACACACACACACACACACACACACACACACACACACACACACACACACACACACACACACACACACACACACACACACACACACACACACACACACACACACACACACACACACACACACACACACACACACACACACACACACACACACACACACACACACACACACACACACACACACACACACACACACACACACACACACACACACACACACACACACACACACACACACACACACACACATACATACACACACACACACACACACACACACACACACACACACACACACACACACACACACACACACACACACACACACACACACACACACACACACACACACACACACACACACACACACACACACACACACACACACACACACACACACACACACACACACACACACACACACACACACACACACACACACACACACACACACACACACACACACACACACACACACACACACACACACACACACACACACACACACACACACACACACACACACACACACACACACACACACACACACACACACACACACACACACACACACACACACACACACACACACACACACACACACACACACACACACACACACACACACACACACACACACACACACACACACACACACACACACACACACACACACACACACACACACACACACACACACACACACACACACACACACACACACACACACACACACACACACACACACACACACACACACACACACACACACACACACACACACACACACACACACACACACACACACACACACACACACACACACACACACACACACACACACACACACACACACACACACACACACACACACACACACACACACACACACACACACACACACACACACACACACACACACACACACACACACACACACACACACACACACACACACACACACACACACACACACACACACACACACACACACACACACACACACACACACACACACACACACACACACACACACACACACACACACACACACACACACACACACACACACACACACACACACACACACACACACACACACACACACACACACACACACACACACACACACACACACACACACACACACACACACACACACACACACACACACACACACACACACACACACACACACACACACACACACACACACACACACACACACACACACACACACACACACACACACACACACACACACACACACACACACACACACACACACACACACACACACACACACACACACACACACACACACACACACACACACACACACACACACACACACACACACACACACACACACACACACACACACACACACACACACACACACACACACACACACACACACACACACACACACACACACACACACACACACACACACACACACACACACACACACACACACACACACACACACACACACACACACACACACACACACACACACACACACACACACACACACACACACACACACACACACACACACACACACACACACACACACACACACACACACACACACACACACACACACACACACACACACACACACACACACACACACACACACACACACACACACACACACACACACACACACACACACACACACACACACACACACACACACACACACACACACACACACACACACACACACACACACACACACACACACACACACACACACACACACACACACACACACACACACACACACACACACACACACACACACACACACACACACACACACACACACACACACACACACACACACACACACACACACACACACACACACACACACACACACACACACACACACACACACACACACACACACACACACACACACACACACACACACACACACACACACACACACACACACACACACACACACACACACACACACACACACACACACACACACACACACACACACACACACACACACACACACACACACACACACACACACACACACACACACACACACACACACACACACACACACACACACACACACACACACACACACACACACACACACACACACACACACACACACACACACACACACACACACACACACACACACACACACACACACACACACACACACACACACACACACACACACACACACACACACACACACACACACACACACACACACACACACACACACACACACACACACACACACACACACACACACACACACACACACACACACACACACACACACACACACACACACACACACACACACACACACACACACACACACACACACACACACACACACACACACACACACACACACACACACACACACACACACACACACACACACACACACACACACACACACACACACACACACACACACACACACACACACACACACACACACACACACACACACACACACACACACACACACACACACACACACACACACACACACACACACACACACACACACACACACACACACACACACACACACACACACACACACACACACACACACACACACACACACACACACACACACACACACACACACACACACACACACACACACACACACACACACACACACACACACACACACACACACACACACACACACACACACACACACACACACACACACACACACACACACACACACACACACACACACACACACACACACACACACACACACACACACACACACACACACACACACACACACACACACACACACACACACACACACACACACACACACACACACACACACACACACACACACACACACACACACACACACACACACACACACACACACACACACACACACACACACACACACACACACACACACACACACACACACACACACACACACACACACACACACACACACACACACACACACACACACACACACACACACACACACACACACACACACACACACACACACACACACACACACACACACACACACACACACACACACACACACACACACACACACACACACACACACACACACACACACACACACACACACACACACACACACACACACACACACACACACACACACACACACACACACACACACACACACACACACACACACACACACACACACACACACACACACACACACACACACACACACACACACACACACACACACACACACACACACACACACACACACACACACACACACACACACACACACACACACACACACACACACACACACACACACACACACACACACACACACACACACACACACACACACACACACACACACACACACACACACACACACACACACACACACACACACACACACACACACACACACACACACACACACACACACACACACACACACACACACACACACACACACACACACACACACACACACACACACACACACACACACACACACACACACACACACACACACACACACACACACACACACACACACACACACACACACACACACACACACACACACACACACACACACACACACACACACACACACACACACACACACACACACACACACACACACACACACACACACACACACACACACACACACACACACACACACACACACACACACACACACACACACACACACACACACACACACACACACACACACACACACACACACACACACACACACACACACACACACACACACACACACACACACACACACACACACACACACACACACACACACACACACACACACACACACACACACACACACACACACACACACACACACACACACACACACACACACACACACACACACACACACACACACACACACACACACACACACACACACACACACACACACACACACACACACACACACACACACACACACACACACACACACACACACACACACACACACACACACACACACACACACACACACACACACACACACACACACACACACACACACACACACACACACACACACACACACACACACACACACACACACACACACACACACACACACACACACACACACACACACACACACACACACACACACACACACACACACACACACACACACACACACACACACACACACACACACACACACACACACACACACACACACACACACACACACACACACACACACACACACACACACACACACACACACACACACACACACACACACACACACACACACACACACACACACACACACACACACACACACACACACACACACACACACACACACACACACACACACACACACACACACACACACACACACACACACACACACACACACACACACACACACACACACACACACACACACACACACACACACACACACACACACACACACACACACACACACACACACACACACACACACACACACACACACACACACACACACACACACACACACACACACACACACACACACACACACACACACACACACACACACACACACACACACACACACACACACACACACACACACACACACACACACACACACACACACACACACACACACACACACACACACACACACACACACACACACACACACACACACACACACACACACACACACACACACACACACACACACACACACACACACACACACACACACACACACACACACACACACACACACACACACACACACACACACACACACACACACACACACACACACACACACACACACACACACACACACACACACACACACACACACACACACACACACACACACACACACACACACACACACACACACACACACACACACACACACACACACACACACACACACACACACACACACACACACACACACACACACACACACACACACACACACACACACACACACACACACACACACACACACACACACACACACACACACACACACACACACACACACACACACACACACACACACACACACACACACACACACACACACACACACACACACACACACACACACACACACACACACACACACACACACACACACACACACACACACACACACACACACACACACACACACACACACACACACACACACACACACACACACACACACACACACACACACACACACACACACACACACACACACACACACACACACACACACACACACACACACACACACACACACACACACACACACACACACACACACACACACACACACACACACACACACACACACACACACACACACACACACACACACACACACACACACACACACACACACACACACACACACACACACACACACACACACACACACACACACACACACACACACACACACACACACACACACACACACACACACACACACACACACACACACACACACACACACACACACACACACACACACACACACACACACACACACACACACACACACACACACACACACACACACACACACACACACACACACACACACACACACACACACACACACACACACACACACACACACACACACACACACACACACACACACACACACACACACACACACACACACACACACACACACACACACACACACACACACACACACACACACACACACACACACACACACACACACACACACACACACACACACACACACACACACACACACACACACACACACACACACACACACACACACACACACACACACACACACACACACACACACACACACACACACACACACATACACACACACACACACACACACACACACACACACACACACACACACACACACACACACACACACACACACACACACACACACACACACACACACACACACACACACACACACACACACACACACACACACACACACACACACACACACACACACACACACACACACACACACACACACACACACACACACACACACACACACACACACACACACACACACACACACACACACACACACACACACACACACACACACACACACACACACACACACACACACACACACACACACACACACACACACACACACACACACACACACACACACACACACACACACACACACACACACACACACACACACACACACACACACACACACACACACACACACACACACACACACACACACACACACACACACACACACACACACACACACACACACACACACACACACACACACACACACACACACACACACACACACACACACACACACACACACACACACACACACACACACACACACACACACACACACACACACACACACACACACACACACACACACACACACACACACACACACACACACACACACACACACACACACACACACACACACACACACACACACACACACACACACACACACACACACACACACACACACACACACACA
The DNA here is from genome assembly GCA_033815515.1 of Cryptocheilus praepositus. Taxonomy (NCBI): domain Eukaryota; kingdom Metazoa; phylum Arthropoda; class Insecta; order Hymenoptera; family Pompilidae; genus Cryptocheilus; species Cryptocheilus praepositus. The sequence continues at coordinate 240,730 of JAWWQZ010000030.1, read as the reverse complement.
CATACACACACACACACACACACACACACACACACACACACACACACACACACACACACACACACACACACACACACACACACACACACACACACACACACACACACACACACACACACACACACACACACACACACACACACACACACACACACACACACACACACACACACACACACACACACACACACACACACACACACACACACACACACACACACACACACACACACACACACACACACACACACACACACACACACACACACACACACACACACACACACACACACACACACACACACACACACACACACACACACACACACACACACACACACACACACACACACACACACACACACACACACACACACACACACACACACACACACACACACACACACACACACACACACACACACACACACACACACACACACACACACACACACCACACACACACACACACACACACACACACACACACACACACACACACACACACACACACACACACACACACACACACACACACACACACACACACACACACACACACACACACACACACACACACACACACACACACACACACACACACACACACACACACACACACACACACACACACACACACACACACACACACACACACACACACACACACACACACACACACACACACACACACACACACACACACACACACACACACACACACACACACACACACACACACACACACACACACACACACACACACACACACACACACACACACACACACACACACACACACACACACACACACACACACACACACACACACACACACACACACACACACACACACACACACACACACACACACACACACACACACACACACACACACACACACACACACACACACACACACACACACACACACACACACACACACACACACACACACACACACACACACACACACACACACACACACACACACACACACACACACACACACACACACACACACACACACACACACACACACACACACACACACACACACACACACACACACACACACACACACACACACACACACACACACACACACACACACACACACACACACACACACACACACACACACACACACACACACACACACACACACACACACACACACACACACACACACACACACACACACACACACACACACACACACACACACACACACACACACACACACACACACACACACACACACACACACACACACACACACACACACACACACACACACACACACACACACACACACACACACACACACACACACACACACACACACACACACACACACACACACACACACACACACACACACACACACACACACACACACACACACACACACACACACACACACACACACACACACCACACACACACACACACACACACACACACACACACACACACACACACACACACACACACACACACACACACACACACACACACACACACACACACACACACACACACACACACACACACACACACACACACACACACACACACACACACACACACACACACACACACACACACACACACACACACACACACACACACACACACACACACACACACACACACACACACACACACACACACACACACACACACACACACACACACACACACACACACACACACACACACACACACACACACACACACACACACACACACACACACACACACACACACACACACACACACACACACACACACACACACACACACACACACACACACACACACACACACACACACACACACACACACACACACACACACACACACACACACACACACACACACACACACACACACACACACACACACACACACACACACACACACACACACACACACACACACACACACACACACACACACACACACACACACACACACACACACACACACACACACACACACACACACACACACACACACACACACACACACACACACACACACACACACACACACACACACACACACACACACACACACACACACACACACACACACACACACACACACACACACACACACACACACACACACACACACACACACACACACACACACACACACACACACACACACACACACACACACACACACACACACACACACACACACACACACACACACACACACACACACACACACACACACACACACACACACACACACACACACACACACACACACACACACACACACACACACACACACACACACACACACACACACACACACACACACACACACACACACACACACACACACACACACACACACACACACACACACACACACACACACACACACACCACACACACACACACACACACACACACACACACACACACACACACACACACACACACACACACACACACACACACACACACACACACACACACACACACACACACACACACACACACACACACACACACACACACACACACACACACACACACACACACACACACACACACACACACACACACACACACACACACACACACACACACACACACACACACACACACAACACACACACACACACACACACACACACACACACACACACACACACACACACACACACACACACACACACACACACACACACACACACACACACACACACACACACACACACACACACACACACACACACACACACACACACACACACACACACACACACACACACACACACACACACACACACACACACACACACACACACACACACACACACACACACACACACACACACACACACACACACACACACACACACACACACACACACACACACACACACACACACACACACACACACACACACACACACACACACACACACACACACACACACACACACACACACACACACACACACACACACACACACACACACACACACACACACACACACACACACACACACACACACACACACACACACACACACACACACACACACACACACACACACACACACACACACACACACACACACACACACACACACACACACACACACACAACACACACACACACACACACACACACACACACACACACACACACACACACACACACACACACACACACACACACACACACACACACACACACACACACACACACACACACACACACACACACACACACACACACACACACACACACACACACACACACACACACACACACACACACACACACACACACACACACACACACACACACACACACACACACACACACACACACACACACACACACACACCACACACACACACACACACACACACACACACACACACACACACACACACACACACACACACACACACACACACACACACACACACACACACACACACACACACACACACACACACACACACACACACACACACACACACACACACACACACACACACACACACACACACACACACACACACACACACACACACACACACACACACACACACACACACACACACACACACACACACACACACACACACACACACACACACACACACACACACACACACACACACACACACACACACACACACACACACACACACACACACACACACACACACACACACACACACACACACACACACACACACACACACACACACACACACACACACACACACACACACACACACACACACACACACACACACACACACACACACACACACACACACACACACACACACACACACACACACACACACACACACACACACACACACACACACACACACACACACACACACACACACACACACACACACACACACACACACACACACACACACACACACACACACACACACACACACACACACACACACACACACACACACACACACACACACACACACACACACACACACACACACACACACACACACACACACACACACACACACACACACACACACACACACACACACACACACACACACACACACACACACACACACACACACACACACACACACACACACACACACACACACACACACACACACACACACACACACACACACACACACACACACACACACACACACACACACACACACACACACACACACACACACACACACACACACACACACACACACACACACACACACACACACACACACACACACACACACACACACACACACACACACACACACACACACACACACACACACACACACACACACACACACACACACACACACACACACACACACACACACACACACACACACACACACACACACACACACACACACACACACACACACACACACACACACACACACACACACACACACACACACACACACACACACACACACACACACACACACACACACACACACACACACACACACACACACACACACACACACACACACACACACACACACACACACACACACACACACACACACACACACACACACACACACACACACACACACACACACACACACACACACACACACACACACACACACACACACACACACACACACACACACACACACACACACACACACACACACACACACACACACACACACACACACACACACACACACACACACACACACACACACACACACACACACACACACACACACACACACACACACACACACACACACACACACACACACACACACACACACACACACACACACACACACACACACACACACACACACACACACACACACACACACACACACACACACACACACACACACACACACACACACACACACACACACACACACACACACACACACACACACACACACACACACACACACACACACACACACACACACACACACACACACACACACACACACACACACACACACACACACACACACACACACACACACACACACACACACACACACACACACACACACACACACACACACACACACACACACACACACACACACACACACACACACACACACACACACACACACACACACACACACACACACACACACACACACACACACACACACACACACACACACACACACACACACACACACACACACACACACACACACACACACACACACACACACACACACACACACACACACACACACACACACACACACACACACACACACACACACACACACACACACACACACACACACACACACACACACACACACACACACACACACACACACACACACACACACACACACACACACACACACACACACACACACACACACACACACACACACACACACACACACACACACACACACACACACACACACACACACACACACACACACACACACACACACACACACACACACACACACACACACACACACACACACACACACACACACACACACACACACACACACACACACACACACACACACACACACACACACACACACACACACACACACACACACACACACACACACACACACACACACACACACACACACACACACACACACACACACACACACACACACACACACACACACACACACACACACACACACACACACACACACACACACACACACA
>JAWWQZ010000030.1:220000-222500 GCA_033815515.1 Cryptocheilus praepositus | reverse complement strand
CACACACACACACACACACACACACACACACACACACACACACACACACACACACACACACACACACACACACACACACACACACACACACACACACACACACACACACACACACACACACACACACACACACACACACACACACACACACACACACACACACACACACACACACACACACACACACACACACACACACACACACACACACACACACACACACACACACACACACACACACACACACACACACACACACACACACACACACACACACACACACACACACACACACACACACACACACACACACACACACACACACACACACACACACACACACACACACACACACACACACACACACACACACACACACACACACACACACACACACACACACACACACACACACACACACACACACACACACACACACACACACACACACACACACACACACACACACACACACACACACACACACACACACACACACACACACACACACACACACACACACACACACACACACACACACACACACACACACACACACACACACACACACAATCACACACACACACACACACACACACACACACACACACACACACACACACACACACACACACACACACACACACACACACACACACACACACACACACACACACACACACACACACACACACACACACACACACACACACACACACACACACACACACACACACACACACACACACACACACACACACACACACACACACACACACACACACACACACACACACACACACACACACACACACACACACACACACACACACACACACACACACACACACACACACACACACACACACACACACACACACACACACACACACACACACACACACACACACACACACACACACACACACACACACACACACACACACACACACACACACACACACACACACACACACACACACACACACACACACACACACACACACACACACACACACACACACACACACACACACACACACACACACACACACACACACACACACACACACACACACACACACACACACACACACACACACACACACACACACACACACACACACACACACACACACACACACACACACACACACACACACACACACACACACACACACACACACACACACACACACACACACACACACACACACACACACACACACACACACACACACACACACACACACACACACACACACACACACACACACACACACACACACACACACACACACACACACACACACACACACACACACACACACACACACACACACACACACACACACACACACACACACACACACACACACACACACACACACACACACACACACACACACACACACACACACACACACACACACACACACACACACACACACACACACACACACACACACACACACACACACACACACACACACACACACACACACACACACACACACACACACACACACACACACACACACACACACACACACACACACACACACACACACACACACACACACACACACACACACACACACACACACACACACACACACACACACACACACACACACACACACACACACACACACACACACACACACACACACACACACACACACACACACACACACACACACACACACACACACACACACACACACACACACACACACACACACACACACACACACACACACACACACACACACACACACACACACACACACACACACACACACACACACACACACACACACACACACACACACACACACACACACACACACACACACACACACACACACACACACACACACACACACACACACACACACACACACACACACACACACACACACACACACACACACACACACACACACACACACACACACACACACACACACACACACACACACACACACACACACACACACACACACACACACACACACACACACACACACACACACACACACACACACACACACACACACACACACACACACACACACACACACACACACACACACACACACACACACACACACACACACACACACACACACACACACACACACACACACACACACACACACACACACACACACACACACACACACACACACACACACACACACACACACACACACACACACACACACACACACACACACACACACACACACACACACACACACACACACACACACACACACACACACACACACACACACACACACACACACACACACACACACACACACACACACACACACACACACACACACACACACACACACACACACACACACACACACACACACACACACACACACACACACACACACACACACACACACACACACACACACACACACACACACACACACACACACACACACACACACACACACACACACACACACACACA
>JAWWQZ010000030.1:152500-155000 GCA_033815515.1 Cryptocheilus praepositus | reverse complement strand
CACACACACACACACACACACACACACACACACACACACACACACACACACACACACACACACACACACACACACACACACACACACACACACACACACACACACACACACACACACACACACACACACACACACACACACACACACACACACACACACACACACACACACACACACACACACACACACACACACACACACACACACACACACACACACACACACACACACACACACACACACACACACACACACACACACACACACACACACACTAACACACACACACACACACACACACACACACACACACACACACACACACACACACACACACACACACACACACACACACACACACACACACACACACACACACACACACACACACACACACACACACACACACACACACACACACACACACACACACACACACACACACACACACACACACACACACACACACACACACACACACACACACACACACACACACACACACACACACACACACACACACACACACACATATCACACACACACACACACACACACACACACACACACACACACACACACACACACACACACACACACACACACACACACACACACACACACACACACACACACACACACACACACACACACACACACACACACACACACACACACACACACACACACACACACACACACACACACACACACACACACACACACACACACACACACACACACACACACACACACACACACACACACACACACACACACACACACACACACACACACACACACACACACACACACACACACACACACACACACACACACACACACACACACACACACACACACACACACAACACACACACACACACACACACACACACACACACACACACACACACACACACACACACACACACACACACACACACACACACACACACACACACACACACACACACACACAACACACAATAGAATATCAGGGACACACACACACACACACACACACACACACACACACACACACACACACACACACACACACACACACACACACACACACACACACACACACACACACACACACACACACACACACACACACACACACACACACACACACACACACACACACACACACACACACACACACACACACACACACACACACACACACACACACACACACACACACACACACACACACACACACACACACACACACACACACACACACACACACACACACACACACACACACACACACACACACACACACACACACACACACACACACACACACACACACACACACACACACACACACACACACACACACACACACACACACACACACACACACACACACACACACACACACACACACACACACACACACACACACACACACACCACACACACACACACACACACACACACACACACACACACACACACACACACACACACACACACACACACACACACACACACACACACACACACACACACACACACACACACACACACACACACACACACACACACACACACACACACACACACACACACACACACACACACACACACACACACACACACACACACACACACACACACACACACACACACACACACACACACACACACACACACACACACACACACACACACACACACACACACACACACACACACACACACACACACACACACACACACACACACACACACACACACACACACACACACACACACACACACACACACACACACACACACACACACACACACACACACACACACACACACACACACACACACACACACACACACACACACACACACACACACACACACACACACACACACACACACACACACACACACACACACACACACACACACACACACACACACACACACACACACACACACACACACACACACACACACACACACACACACACACACACACACACACACACACACACACACACACACACACAACACACACACACACACACACACACACACACACACACACACACACACACACACACACACACACACACACACACACACACACACACACACACACACACACACACACACACACACACACACACACACACACACACACACACACACACACACACACACACACACACACACACACACACACACACACACACACACACACACACACACACACACACACACACACACACACACACACACACACACACACACACACACACACACACACACACACACACACACACACACACACACACACACACACACACACACACACACACACACACACACACACACACACACACACACACACACACACACACACACACACACACACACACACACACACACACACACACACACACACACACACACACACACACACACACACACACACACACACACACACACACACACACACACACACACACACACACACACA
>JAWWQZ010000030.1:145000-147500 GCA_033815515.1 Cryptocheilus praepositus | reverse complement strand
CACACACACACACACACACACACACACACACACACACACACACACACACACACACACACACACACACACACACACACACACACACACACACACACACACACACACACACACACACACACACACACACACACACACACACACACACACACACACACACACACACACACACACACACACACACACACACACACACACACACACACACACACACACACACACACACACACACACACACACACACACACACACACACACACACACACACACACACACACACACACACACACACACACACACACACACACACACACACACACACACACACACACACACACACACACACACACACACACACACACACACACACACACACACACACACACACACACACACACACACACACACACACACACACACACACACACACACACACACACACACACACACACACACACACACACACACACACACACACACACACACACACACACACACACACACACACACACACACACACACACACACACACACACACACACACACACACACACACACACACACACACACACACACACACACACACACACACACACACACACACACACACACACACACACACACACACACACACACACACACACACACACACACACACACACACACACACACACACACACACACACACACACACACACACACACACACACACACACACACACACACACACACACACACACAATCACACACACACACACACACACACACACACACACACACACACACACACACACACACACACACACACACACACACACACACACACACACACACACACACACACACACACACACACACACACACACACACACACACACACACACACACACACACACACACACACACACACACACACACACACACACACACACACACACACACACACACACACACACACACACACACACACACACACACACACACACACACACACACACACACACACACACACACACACACACACACACACACACACACACACACACACACACACACACACACACACACACACACACACACACACACACACACACACACACACACACACACACACACACACACACACACACACACACACACACACACACACACACACACACACACACACACACACACACACACACACACACACACACACACACACACACACACACACACACACACACACACACACACACACACACACACACACACACACACACACACACACACACACACACACACACACACACACACACACACACACACACACACACACACACACACACACACACACACACACACACACACACACACACACACACACACACACACACACACACACACACACACACACACACACACACACACACACACACACACACACACACACACACACACACACACACACACACACACACACACACACACACACACACACACACACACACACACACACACACACACACACACACACACACACACACACACACACACACACACACACACACACACACACACACACACACACACACACACACACACACACACACACACACACACACACACACACACACACACACACACACACACACACACACACACACACACACACACACACACACACACACACACACACACACACACACACACACACACACACACACACACACACACACACACACACACACACACACACACACACACACACACACACACACACACACACACACACACACACACACACACACACACACACACACACACACACACACACACACACACACACACACACACACACACACACACACACACACACACACACACACACACACACACACACACACACACACACACACACCACACACACACACACACACACACACACACACACACACACACACACACACACACACACACACACACACACACACACACACACACACACACACACACACACACACACACACACACACACACACACACACACACACACACACACACACACACACACACACACACACACACACACACACACACACACACACACACACACACACACACACACACACACACACACACACACACACACACACACACACACACACACACACACACACACACACACACACACACACACACACACACACACACACACACACACACACACACACACACACACACACACACACACACACACACACACACACACACACACACACACACACACACACACACACACACACACACACACACACACACACACACACACACACACACACACACACACACACACACACACACACACACACACACACACACACACACACACACACACACACACACACACACACACACACACACACACACACACACACACACACACACACACACACACACACACACACACACACACACACACACACACACACACACACACACACACACACACACACACACACAC
>JAWWQZ010000030.1:122500-132500 GCA_033815515.1 Cryptocheilus praepositus | reverse complement strand
ACACACACACACACACACACACACACACACACACACACACACACACACACACACACACACACACACACACACACACACACACACACACACACACACACACACACACACACACACACACACACACACACACACACACACACACACACACACACACACACACACACACACACACACACACACACACACACACACACACACACACACACACACACACACACACACACACACACACACACACACACACACACACACACACACACACACACACACACACACACACACACACACACACACACACACACACACACACACACACACACACACACACACACACACACACACACACACACACACACACACACACACACACACACACACACACACACACACACACACACACACACACACACACACACACACACACACACACACACACACACACACACACACACACACACACACACACACACACACACACACACACACACACACACACACACACACACACACACACACACACACACACACACACACACACACACACACACACACACACACACACACACACACACACACACACACACACACACACACACACACACACACACACACACACACACACACACACACACACACACACACACACACACACACACACACACACACACACACACACACACACACACACACACACACACACACACACACACACACACACACACACACACACACACACACACACACACACACACACACACACACACACACACACACACACACACACACACACACACACACACACACACACACACACACACACACACACACACACACACACACACACACACACACACACACACACACACACACACACACACACACACACACACACACACACACACACACACACACACACACACACACACACACACACACACACACACACACACACACACACACACACACACACACACACACACACACACACACACACACACACACACACACACACACACACACACACACACACACACACACACACACACACACACACACACACACACACACACACACACACACACACACACACACACACACACACACACACACACACACACACACACACACACACACACACACACACACACACACACACACACACACACACACACACACACACACACACACACACACACACACACACACACACACACACACACACACACACACACACACACACACACACACACACACACACACACACACACACACACACACACACACACACACACACACACACACACACACACACACACACACACACACACACACACACACACACACACACACACACACACACACACACACACACACACACACACACACACACACACACACACACACACACACACACACACACACACACACACACACACACACACACACACACACACACACACACACACACACACACACACACACACACACACACACACACACACACACACACACACACACACACACACACACACACACACACACACACACACACACACACACACACACACACACACACACACACACACACACACACACACACACACACACACACACACACACACACACACACACACACACACACACACACACACACACACACACACACACACACACACACACACACACACACACACACACACACACACACACAGTCATCATCATCATCATCACATCATCATCATCATCATCATCATCATCATCATCATCAACACACACACACACACACACACACACACACACACACACACACACACACACACACACACACACACACACACACACACACACACACACACACACACACACACACACACACACACACACACACACACACACACACACACACACACACACACACACACACACACACACACACACACACACACACACACACACACACACACACACACACACACACACACACACACACACACACACACACACACACACACACACACACACACACACACACACACACACACACACACACACACACACACACACACACACACACACACACACACACACACACACACACACACACACACACACACACACACACACACACACACACACACACACACACACACACACACACACACACACACACACACACACACACATCATCATCATCATCATCACACACACACACACACACACACACACACACACACACACACACACACACACACACACACACACACACACACACACACACACACACACACACACACACACACACACACACACACACACACACACACACACACACACACACACACACACACACACACACACACACACACACACACACACACACACACACACACACACACACACAC
The DNA here is from genome assembly GCA_033815515.1 of Cryptocheilus praepositus. NCBI lineage: Eukaryota > Metazoa > Arthropoda > Insecta > Hymenoptera > Pompilidae > Cryptocheilus > Cryptocheilus praepositus. The sequence goes on along the minus strand of JAWWQZ010000030.1, from coordinate 130,098 downwards.
ACATCACACACACACACACACACACACACACACACACACACACACACACACACACACACACACACACACACACACACACACACACACACACACACACACACACACACACACACACACACACACACACACACACACACACACACACACACACACACACACACACACACACACACACACACACACACACACACACACACACACACACACATCATCATCATCATCATCATCATACACACACACACACACACACACACACACACACACACACACACACACACACACACACACACACACACACACACACACACACACACACACACACACACACACACACACACACACACACACACACATCCACACACACACACACACACACACACACACACACACACACACACACACACACACACACACACACACACACACACACACAACACACACACACACACACACACACACACACACACACACACACACACACACACACACACACACACACACACACACACACACACACACACACACACACACACACACACACACACACACACACACACACACACACACACACACACACACACACACACACACACACACACACACACACACACACACACACACACACACACACACACACACACACACACACACACACACACACACACACACACACACACACACACACACACACACACACACACACACACACACACACACACACACACACACACACACACACACACACACACACACACACACACACACACACACACACACACACACACACACACACACACACACACACACACACACACACACACACACACACACACACACACACACACACACACACACACACACACACACACACACACACACACACACACACACACACACACACACACACACACACACACACACACACACACACACACACACACACACACACACACACACACACACACACACACACACACACACACACACACACACACACACACACACACACACACACACACACAACACACACACACACACACACACACACACACACACACACACACACACACACACACACACACACACACACACACACACACACACACACACACACACACACACACACACACACACACACACACACACACACACACACACACACACACACACACACACACACACACACACACACACACACACACACACACACACACACACACACACACACACACACACACACACACACACACACACACACACACACACACACACACACACACACACACACACACACACACACACACACACACACACACACACACACACACACACACACACACACACACACACACACACACACACACACACACACACACACACACACACACACACACACACACACACACACACACACACACACACACACACACACACACACACACACACACACACACACACACACACACACACACACACACACACACACACACACACACACACACACACACACACACACACACACACACACACACACACACACACACACACACACACACACACACACACACACACACACACACACACACACACACACACACACACACACACACACACACACACACACACACACACACACACACACACACACACACACACACACACACACACACACACACACACACACACACACACACACACACACACACACACACACACACACACACACACACACACACACACACACACACACACACACACACACACACACACACACACACACACACACACACACACACACACACACACACACACACACACACACACACACACACACACACACACACACACACACACACACACACACACACACACACACACACACACACACACACACACACACACACACACACACACACACACACACACACACACACACACACACACACACACACACACACACACACACACACACACACACACACACACACACACACACACACACACACACACACACACACACACACACACACACACACACACACACACACACACACACACACACACACACAACACACACACACACACACACACACACACACACACACACACACACACACACACACACACACACACACACACACACACACACACACACACACACACACACACACACACACACACACACACACAACACACACACACACACACACACACACACACACACACACACACACACACACACACACACACACACACACACACACACACACACACACACACACACACACACACACACACACACACACACACACACACACACACACACACACACACACACACACACACACACACACACACACACACACACACACACACACACACACACACACACACACACACACACACACACACACACACACACACACACACACACACACACACACACACACACACACACACACACACACACACACACACACACACACACACACACACACACACACACACACACACACACACACACACACACACACACACACACACACACACACACACACACACACACACACACACACACACACACACACACACACACACACACACACACACACACACACACACACACACACACACACACACACACACACACACACACACACACACACACACACACACACACACACACACACACACACACACACACACACACACACACACACACACACACACACACACACACACACACACACACACACACACACACACACACACACACACACACACACACACACACACACACACACACACACACACACACACACACACACACACACACACACACACACACACACACACACACACACACACACACACACACACACACACACACACACACACACACACACACACACACACACACACACACACACACACACACACACACACACACACACACACACACACACACACACACACACACACACACACACACACACACACACACACACACACACACACACACACACACACACACACACACACACACACACACACACACACACACACACACACACACACACACACACACACACACACACACACACACACACACACACACACACACACACACACACACACACACACACACACACACACACACACACACACACACACACACACACACACACACACACACACACACACACACACACACACACACACACACACACACACACACACACACACACACACACACACACACACACACACACACACACACACACACACACACACACACACACACACACACACACACACACACACACACACACACACACACACACACACACACACACACACACACACACACACACACACACACACACACACACACACACACACACACACACACACACACACACACACACACACACACACACACACACACACACACACACACACACACACACACACACACACACACACACACACACACACACACACACACACACACACACACACACACACACACACACACACACACACACACACACACACACACACACACACACACACACACACACACACACACACACACACACACACACACACACACACACACACACACACACACACACACACACACACACACACACACACACACACACACACACACACACACACACACACACACACACACACACACACACACACACACACACACACACACACACACACACACACACACACACACACACACACACACACACACACACACACACACACACACACACACACACACACACACACACACACACACACACACACACACACACACACACACACACACACACACACACACACACACACACACACACACACACACACACACACACACACACACACACACACACACACACACACACACACACACACACACACACACACACACACACACACACACACACACACACACACACACACACACACACACACACACACACACACACACACACACACACACACACACACACACACACACACACACACACACACACACACACACACACACACACACACACACACACACACACACACACACACACACACACACACACACACACACACACACACACACACACACACACACACACACACACACACACACACACACACACACACACACACACACACACACACACACACACACACACACACACACACACACACACACACACACACACACACACACACACACACACACACACACACACACACACACACACACACACACACACACACACACACACACACACACACACACACACACACACACACACACACACACACACACACACACACACACACACACACACACACACACACACACACACACACACACACACACACACACACACACACACACACACACACACACACACACACACACACACACACACACACACACACACACACACACACACACACACACACACACACACACACACACACACACACACACACACACACACACACACACACACACACACACACACACACACACACACACACACACACACACACACACACACACACACACACACACACACACACACACACACACACACACACACACACACACACACACACACACACACACACACACACACACACACACACACACACACACACACACACACACACACACACACACACACACACACACACACACACACACACACACACACACACACACACACACACACACACACACACACACACACACACACACACACACACACACACACACACACACACACACACACACACACACACACACACACACACACACACACACACACACACACACACACACACACACACACACACACACACACACACACACACACACACACACACACACACACACACACACACACACACACACACACACACACACACACACACACACACACACACACACACACACACACACACACACACACACACACACACACACACACACACACACACACACACACACACACACACACACACACACACACACACACACACACACACACACACACACACACACACACACACACACACACACACACACACACACACACACACACACACACACACACACACACACACACACACACACACACACACACACACACACACACACACACACACAACACACACACACACACACACACACACACACACACACACACACACACACACACACACACACACACACACACACACACACACACACACACACACACACACACACACACACACACACACACACACACACACACACACACACACACACACACACACACACACACACACACACACACACACACACACACACACACACACACACACACACACACACACACACACACACACACACACACACACACACACACACACACACACACACACACACACACACACACACACACACACACACACACACACACACACACACACACACACACACACACACACACACACACACACACACACACACACACACACACACACACACACACACACACACACACACACACACACACACACACACACACACACACACACACACACACACACACACACACACACACACACACACACACACACACACACACACACACACACACACACACACACACACACACACACACACACACACACACACACACACACACACACACACACACACACACACACACACACACACACACACACACACACACACACACACACACACACACACACACACACACACACACACACACACACACACACACACACACACACACACACACACACACACACACACACACACACACACACACACACACACACACACACACACACACACACACACACACACACACACACACACACACACACACACACACACACACACACACACACACACACACACACACACACACACACACACACACACACACACACACACACACACACACACACACACACACACACACACACACACACACACACACACACACACACACACACACACACACACACACACACACACACACACACACACACACACACACACACACACACACACACACACACACACACACACACACACACACACACACACACACACACACACACACACACACACACACACACACACACACACACACACACACACACACACACACACACACACACACACACACACACACACACACACACACACACACACACACACACACACACACACACACACACACACACACACACACACACACACACACACACACACACACACACACACACACACACACACACACACACACACACACACACACACACACACACACACACACACACACACACACACACACACACACACACACACACACACACACACACACACACACACACACACACAACACACACACACACACACACACACACACACACACACACACACACACACACACACACACACACACACACACACACACACACACACACACACACACACACACACACACACACACACACACACACACACACACACACACACACACACACACACACACACACACACACACACACACACACACACACACACACACACACACACACACACACACACACACACACACACACACACACACACACACACACACACACACACACACACACACACACACACACACACACACACACACACACACACACACACACACACACACACACACACACACACACACACACACACACACACACACACACACACACACACACACACACACACACACACACACACACACACACACACACACACACACACACACACACACACACACACACACACACACACACACACACACACACACACACACACACACACACACACACACACACACACACACACACACACACACACACACACACACACACACACACACACACACACACACACACACACACACACACACACACACACACACACACACACACACACACACACACACACACACACACACACACACACACACACACACACACACACACACACACACACACACACACACACACACACACACACACACACACACACACACACACACACACACACACACACACACACACACACACACACACACACACACACACACACACACACACACACACACACACACACACACACACACACACACACACACACACACACACACACACACACACACACACACACACACACACACACACACACACACACACACACACACACACACACACACACACACACACACACACACACACACACACACACACACACACACACACACACACACACACACACACACACACACACACACACACACACACACACACACACACACACACACACACACACACACACACACACACACACACACACACACACACACACACACACACACACACACACACACACACACACACACACACACACACACACACCCCCCCCCCCCCCCCCCCCCCCCCCCCCCCCCCCCCCCCCCCCCCCCCCCCCCCCCCCCCCCCCCCCCCACACA
>JAWWQZ010000030.1:110000-117500 GCA_033815515.1 Cryptocheilus praepositus | reverse complement strand
ACACACACACACACACACACACACACACACACACACACACACACACACACACACACACACACACACACACACACACACACACACACACACACACACACACACACACACACACACACACACACACACACACACACACACACACACACACACACACACACACACACACACACACACACACACACACACACACACACACACACACACACACACACACACACACACACACACACACACACACACACACACACACACACACACACACACACACACACACACACACACACACACACACACACACACACACACACACACACACACACACACACACACACACACACACACACACACACACACACACACACACACACACACACACACACACACACACACACACACACACACACACACACACACACACACACACACACACACACACACACACACACACACACACACACACACACACACACACACACACACACACACACACACACACACACACACACACACACACACACACACACACACACACACACACACACACACACACACACACACACACACACACACACACACACACACACACACACACACACACACACACACACACACACACACACACACACACACACACACACACACACACACACACACACACACACACACACACACACACACACACACACACACACACACACACACACACACACACACACACACACACACACACACACACACACACACACACACACACACACACACACACACACACACACACACACACACACACACACACACACACACACACACACACACACACACACACACACACACACACACACACACACACACACACACACACACACACACACACACACACACACACACACACACACACACACACACACACACACACACACACACACACACACACACACACACACACACACACACACACACACACACACACACACACACACACACACACACACACACACACACACACACACACACACACACACACACACACACACACACACACACACACACACACACACACACACACACACACACACACACACACACACACACACACACACACACACACACACACACACACACACACACACACACACACACACACACACACACACACACACACACACACACACACACACACACACACACACACACACACACACACACACACACACACACACACACACACACACACACACACACACACACACACACACACACACACACACACACACACACACACACACACACACACACACACACACACACACACACACACACACACACACACACACACACACACACACACACACACACACACACACACACACACACACACACACACACACACACACACACACACACACACACACACACACACACACACACACACACACACACACACACACACACACACACACACACACACACACACACACACACACACACACACACACACACACACACACACACACACACACACACACACACACACACACACACACACACACACACACACACACACACACACACACACACACACACACACACACACACACACACACACACACACACACACACACACACACACACACACACACACACACACACACACACACACACACACACACACACACACACACACACACACACACACACACACACACACACACACACACACACACACACACACACACACACACACACACACACACACACACACACACACACACACACACACACACACACACACACACACACACACACACACACACACACACACACACACACACACACACACACACACACACACACACACACACACACACACACACACACACACACACACACACACACACACACACACACACACACACACACACACACACACACACACACACACACACACACACACACACACACACACACACACACACACACACACACACACACACACACACACACACACACACACACACACACACACACACACACACACACACACACACACACACACACACACACACACACACACACACACACACACACACACACACACACACACACACACACACACACACACACACACACACACACACACACACACACACACACACACACACACACACACACACACACACACACACACACACACACACACACACACACACACACACACACACACACACACACACACACACACACACACACACACACACACACACACACACACCACACACACACACACACACACACACACACACACACACACACACACACACACACACACACACACACACACACACACACACACACACACACACACACACACACACACACACACACACACACACACACACACACACACACACACACACACACACACACACACACACACACACACACACACACACACACACACACACACACACACACACACACACACACACACACACACACACACACACACACACACACACACACACCACACACACACACACACACACACACACACACACACACACACACACACACACACACACACACACACACACACACACACACACACACACACACACACACACACACACACACACACACACACACACACACACACACACACACACACACACACACACACACACACACACACACACACACACACACACACACACACACACACACACACACACACACACACACACACACACACACACACACACACACACACACACACACACACACACACACACACACACACACACACACACACACACACACACACACACACACACACACACACACACACACACACACACACACACACACACACACACACACACACACACACACACACACACACACACACACACACACACACACACACACACACACACACACACACACACACACACACACACACACACACACACACACACACACACACACACACACACACACACACACACACACACACACACACACACACACACACACACACACACACACACACACACACACACACACACACACACACACACACACACACACACACACACACACACACACACACACACACACACACACACACACACACACACACACACACACACACACACACACACACACACACACACACACACACACACACACACACACACACACACACACACACACACACACACACACACACACACACACACACACACACACACACACACACACACACACACACACACACACACACACACACACACACACACACACACACACACACACACACACACACACACACACACACACACACACACACACACACACACACACACACACACACACACACACACACACACACACACACACACACACACACACACACACACACACACACACACACACACACACACACACACACACACACACACACACACACACACACACACACACACACACACACACACACACACACACACACACACACACACACACACACACACACACACACACACACACACACACACACACACACACACACACACACACACACACACACACACACACACACACACACACACACACACACACACACACACACACACACACACACACACACACACACACACACACACACACACACACACACACACACACACACACACACACACACACACACACACACACACACACACACACACACACACACACACACACACACACACACACACACACACACACACACACACACACACACACACACACACACACACACACACACACACACACACACACACACACACACACACACACACACACACACACACACACACACACACACACACACACACACACACACACACACACACACACACACACACACACACACACACACACACACACACACACACACACACACACACACACACACACACACACACACACACACACACACACACACACACACACACACACACACACACACACACACACACACACACACACACACACACACACACACACACACACACACACACACACACACACACACACACACACACACACACACACACACACACACACACACACACACACACACACACACACACACACACACACACACACACACACACACACACACACACACACACACACACACACACACACACACACACACACACACACACACACACACACACACACACACACACACACACACACACACACACACACACACACACACACACACACACACACACACACACACACACACACACACACACACACACACACACACACACACACACACACACACACACACACACACACACACACACACACACACACACACACACACACACACACACACACACACACACACACACACACACACACACACACACACACAACACACACACACACACACACACACACACACACACACACACACACACACACACACACACACACACACACACACACACACACACACACACACACACACACACACACACACACACACACACACACACACACACACACACACACACACACACACACACACACACACACACACACACACACACACACACACACACACACACACACACACACACACACACACACACACACACACACACACACACACACACACACACACACACACACACACACACACACACACACACACACACACACACACACACACACACACACACACACACACACACACACACACACACACACACACACACACACACACACACACACACACACACACACACACACACACACACACACACACACACACACACACACACACACACACACACACACACACACACACACACACACACACACACACACACACACACACACACACACACACACACACACACACACACACACACACACACACACACACACACACACACACACACACACACACACACACACACACACACACACACACACACACACACACACACATACACACACACACACACACACACACACACACACACACACACACACACACACACACACACACACACACACACACACACACACACACACACACACACACACACACACACACACACACACACACACACACACACACACACACACACACACACACACACACACACACACACACACACACACACACACACACACACACACACACACACACACACACACACACACACACACACACACACACACACACACACACACACACACACACACACACACACACACACACACACACACACACACACACACACACACACACACACACACACACACACACACACACACACACACACACACACACACACACACACACACACACACACACACACACACACACACACACACACACACACACACACACACACACACACACACACACACACACACACACACACACACACACACACACACACACACACACACACACACACACACACACACACACACACACACACACACACACACACACACACACACACACACACACACACACACACACACACACACACACACACACACACACACACACACACACACACACACACACACACACACACACACACACACACACACACACACACACACACACACACACACACACACACACACACACACACACACACACACACACACACACACACACACACACACACACACACACACACACACACACACACACACACACACACACACACACACACACACACACACACACACACACACACACACACACACACACACACACACACACACACACACACACACACACACACACACACACACACACACACACACACACACACACACACACACACACACACACACACACACACACACACACACACACACACACACACACACACACACACACACACACACACACACACACACACACACACACACACACACACACACACACACACACACACACACACACACACACACACACACACACACACACACACACACACACACACACACACACACACACACACACACACACACACACACACACACACACACACACACACACACACACACACACACACACACACACACACACACACACACACACACACACACACACACACACACACACACACACACACACACACACACACACACACACACACACACACACACACACACACACACACACACACACACACACACACACACACACACACACACACACACACACACACACACACACACACACACACACACACACACACACACACACACACACACACACACACACACACACACACACACACACACACACACACACACACACACACACACACACACACACACACACACACACACACACACACACACACACACACACACACACACACACACACACACACACACACACACACACACACACACACACACACACACACACACACACACACACACACACACACACACACACACACACACACACACACACACACACACACACACACACACACACACACACACACACACACACACACACACACACACACACACACACACACACACACACACACACACACACACACACACACACACACACACACACACACACACACACACACACACACACACACACACACACACACACACACACACACACACACACACACACACACACACACACACACACACACACACACACACACACACACACACACACACACACACACACACACACACACACACACACACACACACACACACACACACACACACACAACACACACACACACACACACACACACACACACACACACACACACACACACACACACACACACACACACACACACACACACACACACACACACACACACACACACACACACACACACACACACACACACACACACACACACACACACACACACACACACACACACACACACACACACACACACACACACACACACACACACACACACACACACACACACACACACACACACACACACACACACACACACACACACACACACACACACACACACACACACACACACACACACACACACACACACACACACACACACACACACACACACACACACACACACACACACACACACACACACACACACACACACACACACACACACACACACACACACACACACACACACACACACACACACACACACACACACACACACACACACACACACACACACACACACACACACACACACACACACACACACACACACACACACACACACACACACACACACACACACACACACACACACACACACACACACACACACACACACACACACACACACACACACACACACACACACACACACACACACACACACACACACACACACACACACACACACACACACACACACACACACACACACACACACACACACACACACACACACACACACACAC
>JAWWQZ010000030.1:57500-72500 GCA_033815515.1 Cryptocheilus praepositus | reverse complement strand
ACACACACACACACACACACACACACACACACACACACACACACACACACACACACACACACACACACACACACACACACACACACACACACACACACACACACACACACACACACACACACACACACACACACACACACACACACACACACACACACACACACACACACACACACACACACACACACACACACACACACACACACACACACACACACACACACACACACACACACACACACACACACACACACACACACACACACACACACACACACACACACACACACACACACACACACACACACACACACACACACACACACACACACACACACACACACACACACACACACACACACACACACACACACACACACACACACACACACACACACACACACACACACACACACACACACACACACACACACACACACACACACACACACACACACACACACACACACACACACACACACACACACACACACACACACACACACACACACACACACACACACACACACACACACACACACACACACACACACACACACACACACACACACACACACACACACACACACACACACACACACACACACACACACACACACACACACACACACACACACACACACACACACACACACACACACACACACACACACACACACACACACACACACACACACACACACACACACACACACACACACACACACACACACACACACACACACACACACACACACACACACACACACACACACACACACACACACACACACACACACACACACACACACACACACACACACACACACACACACACACACACACACACACACACACACACACACACACACACACACACACACACACACACACACACACACACACACACACACACACACACACACACACACACACACACACACACACACACACACACACACACACACACACACACACACACACACACACACACACACACACACACACACACACACACACACACACACACACACACACACACACACACACACACACACACACACACACACACACACACACACACACACACACACACACACACACACACACACACACACACACACACACACACACACACACACACACACACACACACACACACACACACACACACACACACACACACACACACACACACACACACACACACACACACACACACACACACACACACACACACACACACACACACACACACACACACACACACACACACACACACACACACACACACACACACACACACACACACACACACACACACACACACACACACACACACACACACACACACACACACACACACACACACACACACACACACACACACACACACACACACACACACACACACACACACACACACACACACACACACACACACACACACACACACACACACACACACACACACACACACACACACACACACACACACACACACACACACACACACACACACACACACACACACACACACACACACACACACACACACACACACACACACACACACACACACACACACACACACACACACACACACACACACACACACACACACACACACACACACACACACACACACACACACACACACACACACACACACACACACACACACACACACACACACACACACACACACACACACACACACACACACACACACACACACACACACACACACACACACACACACACACACACACACACACACACACACACACACACACACACACACACACACACACACACACACACACACACACACACACACACACACACACACACACACACACACACACACACACACACACACACACACACACACACACACACACACACACACACACACACACACACACACACACACACACACACACACACACACACACACACACACACACACACACACACACACACACACACACACACACACACACACACACACACACACACACACACACACACACACACACACACACACACACACACACACACACACACACACACACACACACACACACACACACACACACACACACACACACACACACACACACACACACACACACACACACACACACACACACACACACACACACACACACACACACACACACACACACACACACACACACACACACACACACACACACACACACACACACACACACACACACACACACACACACACACACACACACACACACACACACACACACACACACACACACACACACACACACACACACACACACACACACACACACACACACACACACACACACACACACACACACACACACACACACACACACACACACACACACACACACACACACACACACACACACACACACACACACACACACACACACACACACACACACACACACACACACACACACACACACACACACACACACACACACACACACACACACACACACACACACACACACACACACACACACACACACACACACACACACACACACACACACACACACACACACACACACACACACACACACACACACACACACACACACACACACACACACACACACACACACACACACACACACACACACACACACACACACACACACACACACACACACACACACACACACACACACACACACACACACACACACACACACACACACACACACACACACACACACACACACACACACACACACACACACACACACACACACACACACACACACACACACACACACACACACACACACACACACACACACACACACACACACACACACACACACACACACACACACACACACACACACACACACACACACACACACACACACACACACACACACACACACACACACACACACACACACACACACACACACACACACACACACACACACACACACACACACACACACACACACACACACACACACACATCAACACACACACACACACACACACACACACACACACACACACACACACACACACACACACACACACACACACACACACACACACACACACACACACACACACACACACACACACACACACACACACACACACACACACACACACACACACACACACACACACACACACACACACACACACACACACACACACACACACACACACACACACACACACACACACACACACACACACACACACACACACACACACACACACACACACACACACACACACACACACACACACACACACACACACACACACACACACACACACACACACACACACACACACACACACACACACACACACACACACACACACACACACACACACACACACACACACACACACACACACACACACACACACACACACACACACACACACACACACACACACACACACACACACACACACACACACACACACACACACACACACACACACACACACACACACACACACACACACACACACACACACACACACACACACACACACACACACACACACACACACACACACACACACACACACACAACAACAGTGTCATTGGCTGGGGGGCCACACACACACACACACACACACACACACACACACACACACACACACACACACACACACACACACACACACACACAATAATAATAATAATAACACACACACACACACACACACACACACACACACACACACACACACACACACATCAACAACAACAACACACACACAATAATAATAATAATAATAATAATAATAATAATAATAATAAATAATAACACACACACACACACACACACACACACACACACACACACACACACACACACACACACACACACACACACACACACACACACACACACACACACACACACACACACACACACACCACACACACACACACACACACACACACACACACACACACACACACACACACACACACACACACACACACACACACACACACACACACACACACACACACACACACACACACACACACACACACACACACACACACACACACACACACACACACACACACACACACACACACACACACACACACACACACACACACACACACACACACACACACACACACACACACACACACACACACACACACACACACACACACACACACACACACACACACACACACACACACACACACACACACACACACACACACACACACACACACACACACACACACACACACACACACACACACACACACACACACACACACACACACACACACACACACACACACACACACACACACACACACACACACACACACACACACACACACACACACACACACACACACACACACACACACACACACACACACACACACACACACACACACACACACACACACACACACACACACACACACACACACACACACACACACACACACACACACACACACACACACACACACACACACACACACACACACACACACACACACACACACACACACACACACACACACACACACACACACACACACACACACACACACACACACACACACACACACACACACACACACACACACACACACACACACACACACACACACACACACACACACACACACACACACACACACACACACACACACACACACACACACACACACACACACACACACACACACACACACACACACACACACACACACACACACACACACACACACACACACACACACACACACACACACACACACACACACACACACACACACACACACACACACACACACACACACACACACACACACACACACACACACACACACACACACACACACACACACACACACACACACACACACACACACACACACACACACACACACACACACACACACACACACACACACACACACACACACACACACACACACACACACACACACACACACACACACACACACACACACACACACACACACACACACACACACACACACACACACACACACACACACACACACACACACACACACACACACACACACACACACACACACACACACACACACACACACACACACACACACACACACACACACACACACACACACACACACACACACACACACACACACACACACACACACACACACACACACACACACACACACACACACACACACACACACACACACACACACACACACACACACACACACACACACACACACACACACACACACACACACACACACACACACACACACACACACACACACACACACACACACACACACACACACACACACACACACACACACACACACACACACACACACACACACACACACACACACACACACACACACACACACACACACACACACACACACACACACACACACACACACACACACACACACACACACACACACACACACACACACACACACACACACACACACACACACACACACACACACACACACACACACACACACACACACACACACACACACACACACACACACACACACACACACACACACACACACACACACACACACACACACACACACACACACACACACACACACACACACACACACACACACACACACACACACACACACACACACACACACACACACACACACACACACACACACACACACACACACACACACACACACACACACACACACACACACACACACACACACACACACACACACACACACACACACACACACACACACACACACACACACACACACACACACACACACACACACACACACACACACACACACACACACACACACACACACACACACACACACACACACACACACACACACACACACACACACACACACACACACACACACACACACACACACACACACACACACACACACACACACACACACACACACACACACACACACACACACACACACACACACACACACACACACACACACACACACACACACACACACACACACACACACACACACACACACACACACACACACACACACACACACACACACACACACACACACACACACACACACACACACACACACACACACACACACACACACACACACACACACACACACACACACACACACACACACACACACACACACACACACACACACACACACACACACACACACACACACACACACACACACACACACACACACACACACACACACACACACACACACACACACACACACACACACACACACACACACACACACACACACACACACACACACACACACACACACACACACACACACACACACACACACACACACACACACACACACACACACACACACACACACACACACACACACACACACACACACACACACACACACACACACACACACACACACACACACACACACACACACACACACACACACACACACACACACACACACACACACACACACACACACACACACACACACACACACACACACACACACACACACACACACACACACACACACACACACACACACACACACACACACACACACACACACACACACACACACACACACACACACACACACACACACACACACACACACACACACACACACACACACACACACACACACACACACACACACACACACACACACACACACACACACACACACACACACACACACACACACACACACACACACACACACACACACACACACACACACACACACACACACACACACACACACACACACACACACACACACACACACACACACACACACACACACACACACACACACACACACACACACACACACACACACACACACACACACACACACACACACACACACACACACACACACACACACACACACACACACACACACACACACACACACACACACACACACACACACACACACACACACACACACACACACACACACACACACACACACACACACACACACACACACACACACACACACACACACACACACACACACACACACACACACACACACACACACACACACACACACACACACACACACACACACACACACACACACACACACACACACACACACACACACACACACACACACACACACACACACACACACACACACACACACACACACACACACACACACACACACACACACACACACACACACACACACACACACACACACACACACACACACACACACACACACACACACACACACACACACACACACACACACACACACACACACACACACACACACACACACACACACACACACACACACACACACACACACACACACACACACACACACACACACACACACACACACACACACACACACACACACACACACACACACACACACACACACACACACACACACACACACACACACACACACACACACACACACACACACACACACACACACACACACACACACACACACACACACACACACACACACACACACACACACACACACACACACACACACACACACACACACACACACACACACACACACACACACACACACACACACACACACACACACACACACACACACACACACACACACACACACACACACACACACACACACACACACACACACACACACACACACACACACACACACACACACACACACACACACACACACACACACACACACACACACACACACACACACACACACACACACACACACACACACACACACACACACACACACACACACACACACACACACACACACACACACACACACACACACACACACACACACACACACACACACACACACACACACACACACACACACACACACACACACACACACACACACACACACACACACACACACACACACACACACACACACACACACACACACACACACACACACACACACACACACACACACACACACACACACACACACACACACACACACACACACACACACACACACACACACACACACACACACACACACACACACACACACACACACACACACACACACACACACACACACACACACACACACACACACACACACACACACACACACACACACACACACACACACACACACACACACACACACACACACACACACACACACACACACACACACACACACACACACACACACACACACACACACACACACACACACACACACACACACACACACACACACACACACACACACACACACACACACACACACACACACACACACACACACACACACACACACACACACACACACACACACACACACACACACACACACACACACACACACACACACACACACACACACACACACACACACACACACACACACACACACACACACACACACACACACACACACACACACACACACACACACACACACACACACACACACACACACACACACACACACACACACACACACACACACACACACACACACACACACACACACACACACACACACACACACACACACACACACACACACACACACACACACACACACACACACACACACACACACACACACACACACACACACACACACACACACACACACACACACACACACACACACACACACACACACACACACACACACACACACACACACACACACACACACACACACACACACACACACACACACACACACACACACACACACACACACACACACACACACACACACACACACACACACACACACACACACACACACACACACACACACACACACACACACACACACACACACACACACACACACACACACACACACACACACACACACACACACACACACACACACACACACACACACACACACACACACACACACACACACACACACACACACACACACACACACACACACACACACACACACACACACACACACACACACACACACACACACACACACACACACACACACACACACACACACACACACACACACACACACACACACACACACACACACACACACACACACACACACACACACACACACACACACACACACACACACACACACACACACACACACACACACACACACACACACACACACACACACACACACACACACACACACACACACACACACACACACACACACACACACACACACACACACACACACACACACACACACACACACACACACACACACACACACACACACACACACACACACACACACACACACACACACACACACACACACACACACACACACACACACACACACACACACACACACACACACACACACACACACACACACACACACACACACACACACACACACACACACACACACACACACACACACACACACACACACACACACACACACACACACACACACACACACACACACACACACACACACACACACACACACACACACACACACACACACACACACACACACACACACACACACACACACACACACACACACACACACACACACACACACACACACACACACACACACACACACACACACACACACACACACACACACACACACACACACACACACACACACACACACACACACACACACACACACACATATCACACACACACACACACACACACACACACACACACACACACACACACACACACACACACACACACACACACACACACACACACACACACACACACACACACACACACACACACACACACACACACACACACACACACACACACACACACACACACACACACACACACACACACACACACACACACACACACACACACACACATACACACACACACACACACACACACACACACACACACACACACACACACACACACACACACACACACACACACACACACACACACACACACACACACACACACACACACACACACACACACACACACACACACACACACACACACACACACACACACACACACACACACACACACACACACACACACACACACACACACACACACACACACACACACACACACACACACACACACACACACACACACACACACACACACACACACACACACACACACACACACACACACACACACACACACACACACACACACACACACACACACACACACACACACACACACACACACACACACACACACACACACACACACACACACACACACACACACACACACACACACACACACACACACACACACACACACACACACACACACACACACACACACACACACACACACACACACACACACACACACACACACACACACACACACACACACACACACACACACACACACACACACACACACACACACACACACACACACACACACACACACACACACACACACACACACACACACACACACACACACACACACACACACACACACACACACACACACACACACACACACACACACACACACACACACACACACACACACACACACACACACACACACACACACACACACACACACACACACACACACACACACACACACACACACACACACACACACACACACACACACACACACACACACACACACACACACACACACACACACACACACACACACACACACACACACACACACACACACACACACACACACACACACACACACACACACACACACACACACACACACACACACACACACACACACACACACACACACACACACACACACACACACACACACACACACACACACACACACACACACACACACACACACACACACACACACACACACACACACACACACACACACACACACACACACACACACACACACACACACACACACACACACACACACACACACACACACACACACACACACACACACACACACACACACACACACACACACACACACACACACACACACACACACACACACACACACACACACACACACACACACACACACACACACACACACACACACACACACACACACACACACACACACACACACACACACACACACACACACACACACACACACACACACACACACACACACACACACACACACACACACACACACACACACACACACACACACACACACACACACACACACACACACACACACACACACACACACACACACACACACACACACACACACACACACACACACACACACACACACACACACACACACACACACACACACACACACACACACACACACACACACACACACACACACACACACACACACACACACACACACACACACACACACACACACACACACACACACACACACACACACACACACACACACACACACACACACACACACACACACACACACACACACACACACACACACACACACACACACACACACACACACACACACACACACACACACACACACACACACACACACACACACACACACACACACACACACACACACACACACACACACACACACACACACACACACACACACACACACACACACACACACACACACACACACACACACACACACACACACACACACACACACACACACACACACACACACACACACACACACACACACACACACACACACACACACACACACACACACACACACACACACACACACACACACACACACACACACACACACACACACACACACACACACACACACACACACACACACACACACACACACACACACACACACACACACACACACACACACACACACACACACACACACACACACACACACACACACACACACACACACACACACACACACACACACACACACACACACACACACACACACACACACACACACACACACACACACACACACACACACACACACACACACACACACACACACACACACACACACACACACACACACACACACACACACACACACACACACACACACACACACACACACACACACACACACACACACACACACACACACACACACACACACACACACACACACACACACACACACACACACACACACACACACACACACACACACACACACACACACACACACACACACACACACACACACACACACACACACACACACACACACACACACACACACACACACACACACACACACACACACACACACACACACACACACACACACACACACACACACACACACACACACACACACACACACACACACACACACACACACACACACACACACACACACACACACACACACACACACACACACACACACACACACACACACACACACACACACACACACACACACACACACACACACACACACACACACACACACACACACACACACACACACACACACACACACACACACACACACACACACACACACACACACACACACACACACACACACACACACACACACACACACACACACACACACACACACACACACACACACACACACACACACACACACACACACACACACACACACACACACACACACACACACACACACACACACACACACACACACACACACACACACACACACACACACACACACACACACACACACACACACACACACACACACACACACACACACACACACACACACACACACACACACACACACACACACACACACACACACACACACACACACACACACACACACACACACACACACACACACACACACACACACACACACACACACACACACACACACACACACACACACACACACACACACACACACACACACACACACACACACACACACACACACACACACACACACACACACACACACACACACACACACACACACACACACACACACACACACACACACACACACACACACACACACACACACACACACACACACACACACACACACACACACACACACACACACACACACACACACACACACACACACACACACACACACACACACACACACACACCACACACACACACACACACACACACACACACACACACACACACACACACACACACACACACACACACACACACACACACACACACACACACACACACACACACACACACACACACACACACACACACACACACACACACACACACACACACACACACACACACACACACACACACACACACACACACACACACACACACACACACACACACACACACACACACACACACACACACACACACACACACACACACACACACACACACACACACACACACACACACACACACACACACACACACACACACACACACACACACACACACACACACACACACACACACACACACACACACACACACACACACACACACACACACACACACACACACACACACACACACACACACACACACACACACACACACACACACACACACACACACACACACACACACACACACACACACACACACACACACACACACACACACACACACACACACACACACACACACACACACACACACACACACACACACACACACACACACACACACACACACACACACACACACACACACACACACACACACACACACACACACACACACACACACACACACACACACACACACACACACACACACACACACACACACACACACACACACACACACACACACACACACACACACACACACACACACACACACACACACACACACACACACACACACACACACACACACACACACACACACACACACACACACACACACACACACACACACACACACACACACACACACACACACACACACACACACACACACACACACACACACACACACACACACACACACACACACACACACACACACACACACACACACACACACACACACACACACACACACACACACACACACACACACACACACACACACACACACACACACACACACACACACACACACACACACACACACACACACACACACACACACACACACACACACACACACACACACACACACACACACACACACACACACACACACACACACACACACACACACACACACACACACACACACACACACACACACACACACACACACACACACACACACACACACACACACACACACACACACACACCACACACACACACACACACACACACACACACACACACACACACACACACACACACACACACACACACACACACACACACACACACACACACACACACACACACACACACACACACACACACACACACACACACACACACACACACACACACACACACACACACACACACACACACACACACACACACACACACACACACACACACACACACACACACACACACACACACACACACACACACACACACACACACACACACACACACACACACACACACACACACACACACACACACACACACACACACACACACACACACACACACACACACACACACACACACACACACACACACACACACACACACACACACACACACACACACACACACACACACACACACACACACACACACACACACACACACACACACACACACACACACACACACACACACACACACACACACACACACACACACACACACACACACACACACACACACACACACACACACACACACACACACACACACACACACACACACACACACACACACACACACACACACACACACACACACACACACACACACACACACACACACACACACACACACACACACACACACACACACACACACACACACACACACACACACACACACACACACACACA